>JAASLG010001617.1:0-12820 GCA_013365235.1 Cercospora sesami
AGGACCATCTTGGCCTCCCGGTCTGTTGTTGATGTAGTTCTGGAAGAGGCCTTGACAGCCGTAGTCTGTACCATAGTTAGTACAATGTCTACGCCCCCGAAACTTGCTACATGGAGCTAATGTTGTGTGAGGATCGCCAGAGTGACCTACATGTAAAGCGTTCGCACAACTCCACCGCGGCGATCAGGTATGCCGAAGCTGGAAACTTGTCCCCAATATGTCGCAGAGTCTGCTTCTCGTATTCACTTGGCTCGGCATCGTCTGGAGTCTGCTCGTGCTGATGTTCGGCATCAACAGCAGGTGATTTCTCGTGTCCCACGACTGGGAGCTTTGCGCCAGTCATGTCGACCGAGGCGGCTCTTCCTCCGGTGGTACCGCCGATGGAGTTCCTGCCGGACGTCTGCTGAAGAGTGGCGTGCAGCTCCGCTGCGCCGTCTTCGTGATTCATGGCTGCTAGCGTTGGATGCAACAGTGGACGTGTCTTGGTCGCGAAGAAACACAAGGAGAAAAGCGCGAGAGGAGTGAAATGAGATACTTATGAAAAGTGCAGACTCGGTTGCACGCCGTGGGTGTCACTATTGCGGTACCTTGCCGGCCATCTGCGACGATCAGCCAGTGCGGAAAAGAAGGCCGTGTTGCTTCTCACGCGACACAGTGCCGAATGCAGGATCTGCAATGGGGGCGAGGTCAAAAGTGATTGCGGTTGGACGAAAAAGTGAAGGTGTCCGAGGAGGAGGGAGCGCATCGATTAGGTCACCGATGCTGTGATTGGTTGCCAAGGCGGATTGCGGATCAAGCAAAGCGAAGCCTTTTGCAGTGGAATGTAACGCTCGCATGCAGCGTTGCTTGGTCACTGCCGAGTGCATGCTTGTTGCAGACAAGACGGCCTGTGCGGTGCGTGGCAGCCACGCCGCGACCTGCTCCAGGTCGACCGCAAAGACTTCGTTGCGAGGTTTTGCCGCTTCTGCAAATTCTTTGTTAGGAAGTCTCTGAAATACGGCGAAATAGGACCAGATCTCACCGGCACAGGACTCTCCAGCTATTCCATCCTTCTGCAGAGCCATCGTTGCATTTGTTTGGGAGCAGCGATGGGCATCTCATCTTATCAGAGAGACGCCGATGTCATCTCGAAAGGAGCGATGCCAAGTCTAGCATGTGTGCTTGAGCAACTGGCGTCGGGTTGCCATTATCCGATTACGCGCTCCTTCCAATCTGGAGATGCTACCTCTCGCGGCAAGAGTTCTGGAGATAGCAGTGAAGCCTCAGCAGGAAGGAACCCTACTGCATTATCCCGAAGCTGGCCGTTCCAGCAGCGACGATCTTGAGCCTTGAGCCGAAGCATTCCACCGTCATTGGACTTCCCCATGTTCTGTCCCTGAAGAGTTCACCAGGCGGATCATCGTGGCACTCGTCCGTGGGGATGGCACAGAGGCTCTCCCAATTTCGGCCCCGCACAGGCCGTTATCTGCAAAAGGAGCTTTGTTTGTCCACCACGCACGAGCACTTCGCGTGCAGTCCTGAAGATGCCAAACTCCAAGAATCGAATGAGTGCAGATTGCCCGCAGAGCAGGCTGACAGGCCGCCATGTTCTCTTCAACTGCCATCACTGCTTTTCTACCATTCATGCCACGCTTGAGACTCCTGTTCCTGCTTCAATGCGGGAAAACACCGGATCGTGGATGCTTTACTTTCCAATCCTCAAGCAGACTGGTCTCGATCCCATCTGTCCAAGTCCCCATCGGCTCGCAGCGTCAGAACCTTTGCTTGATCCAGTCGAAGAGCCAGGGCGACTGGAAACCTGACAGAGAAGCGCTGACATGGCGCAAGCTCGAGCGTTGTGGGATGCTTCTTGGGCTTCCTGGCTGGCGCTGGTGTGGGAGACCAGGCCAAGGTTGCTCGCTCACTGCACGACGAAGCTCAGCCATCACCAACAGTGCTTTCCAGGACGAAATCATCTATCGCCAAAGTTCCTGTGGGATGCCATGATCTGAACACCTGACTGCCCCAGGGCGATTGAGAGCTGTTCCGGTACCGCAATGCACGCAGATCTGCTTGGGCTGCGACCAACTCAGACTGCAGCGTGGAGCACAAGATCATTTCTTCCTCTCTTCGGCATCGCTGTGAATCGTGCTGGTCTCGAAGAGAACTCATCTGCTACCAAGTTCTGCCGCGACATCTCGCATGCAACCAGCCCACGGTGACAGTCGGTTGTCGCGCATTTCATCATCGGGTACTGCACCCAATGTGTATCAAGAGATGAACACCGACCCAGTCGAAATAGGGCAGACTTGATGAACATGCTGTTTTTCCCATGAGTGGAAGACACCGTTCATGCAAAGAGACCACGCGGCCAATTATGGTTCATTACATAAGCTGACAAGGGCTGGTCACTCAAAAGTCTCGGCCGAGGAGAAATGAAACACGAACTGCCAGTCTGCCATATGGTGCAATGCTAAGAAAGATGACACAAACCTCAGGCAAATACACGTCCCCGCAACGAGCGAGCAGCGAACATCCACAATTGAAGAAGCTGGATCCGAGATGTCCAGATTCGCCCAGCCGCTAACGCAGGTGGTGAGGCACTTGTGCCAGACCGATATTCTGCCTCCTCTTGCCGGCCCATTTTACGGGACTTCACTTCGCCTACATGCAAAACCTCGCCAGCGATGTTCGTTCTTTGCCATGAACTAAGACCCCACAATAGGCTCCCTATCGCTTGCTTCCGACGATAGCGTGATAGTGTTCAGTCCGACAACGGAACATGATGAGCCCGTAAGTACTGCGCCTCTTTCATATACAATATCAAGTCGCAATCTGGCCTCGTTTCCATCTTCTTTGCTCAAATTCGCGATGCGTAGAGTAGCTACCTGGTTGGCTCTGGGCCAGCAAGTTCTTGCTTCTTCAGCTACACCTACTGTCAATCTTGCGGGATATGGCTCTTTCCGCGGACTCGCAGTCAATGCATCTTTGACGAACGACACGCTGCCAGCTCCCGTTGACGCTTGGCTGGGCATCGACTATGCCGAGCAGCCAGTGGGCGAGCGACGATTTACGCCCGTCGAAGCCCGGCCAGCGGCTTTCAATAGCACACGAGCGGCAACGACATATGGAAAGATCTGTGTGCAAGACCCTGCAGGACTCCCGTATGAGCAAGATGAAGCATGTTTGAGCTTCAACGTCTTCCGTACGGCAGGTGTTCCGCTCGAGAAGAAGCTTCCGACTCTGGTTTGGATCCATGGTGGTGGCTTTGTTCAAGGCTCTGCTCGAAGTCTTGATGGCGCCTCATTTGCTGCTGCGTCCAAAGAACCTATTGTGGTGGTGACATTCCAGTACCGACTCAGCGCTCTTGGCTTCCTTCCATCTGCGCTATTCGAGGAAGAAGGACTTCTGAATCTTGGACTACGGGACCAGCATTACTTCTTGGAATTCTTGCAAGACCACCTCAGCTCCTTCGGTGGCGACCCAGAACAAATTACTCTTGGTGGCCGATCTGCTGGAGGCCATTCGACCGGCATCCACTACTTCCACAACTACGGTAGCGATGCTGGAAAGCCTCTATTTGCTCGTGTCATCCATCAATCTGGCGCCGTCACCGCTCGAGCTTTCCCAAACTCCAGCTTCCCACAATATCAGTCAGACTTCAAGCGTTTCATGGGAGCTCTCAACTGCTCGACAAACTCCAGCAACACCGAGGCTCTCAAGTGTCTCCGCTCCGCACCAATCGACATCATTCAATCCGAGAGCTCCCAGATGTACACTGATGGCGCGCATAACATCAGCTGGCCCTTCCAGCCCACCCTCGGCGGTCCCCTTCTCGAAAAACCTGGATCTGTGTCTGCCCGCGATGGCACATTTTTCCGTGTCCCAGCGATCACCTCCCACGTCACCAACGAGGGCAAATATTACACCCCAGGAGACCTAGAAACCAACACAGAATTCCTTGACTTCATGCGCCAGACCAGCCCATTTCTCAACGAAACTGATATCTCGCTCATCGGAGATCTCTACCAAGACCCTATTGCTTACCCAGAGACGTCACCTTACACCAACTCGCCAAACTCAACACAATACAATCGTCTCTCCGAAGCCTGGTCCGATTACGCTTATATTTGCCCAAGCAGAGAGACTGCCGAAGTTGTTTCCAATGCCGGCGTTCCGATTTGGCGCTTGCATTTCAACACGCCGGATACGCCTCTTGAGTACGTTCCATGGCGTGGGATCCCACACACTTCGGATACGAGATATACGTGGGCATCCAAGAGGACCGCTTATCCTGTAACGGGTAACATCTACCATGCATATTTGGCAAGTTTCGTGACTACAGGAGACCCGAATGCCGTAAGGTGGCCTGGAACTCCAGAGTGGCCAATCTATGATGCGAGCAAGGGAGCAGAAGCGCTACAGTTGTTAGTCAACCCAGGAAATGCGACTGTTGTGGAGAAGGACAGCTATCGTAGAGAGCAATGCGATTTCTGGAACAGTGATGAGAGAGCTGGCAGACTTAACAAATAGGCCATAGTCATTGTCAAAATGTCGCGAGGTCACTCGAGATACTTTTTCCCAATCGATTTGTCGATCAGGTCAAACATGGCATTTCTTCCTGTCCAGCCTGCATTGTGCGATCCAGCCACACCTCTTGCGTACTCTGCTTCCTCTTGTGAGATCTCAACAGTCTCTGACGCACGCCCACTCGCAGCCGCACCGGCAAGTAAATCCACATGACAGCATTGTTCCAGCACACAGAATCAGTCGACAGCCTTTCCAATTGTCTGTCCGACAGTCAAATTGCCATGGATCCATAAAGGCGAAAGCGAAGCTTTCTCATCTCTTTCGTAGGTCCTGCCGGCTGTTTCGGCGCAGGCCGATCCGAATTATGTACCGCGCTTGCTGGAGCAGGTAGCATCATGATCTCGCGCTCTGCTATCAATATGCAACGGCCATGTTTCCCTCGAGCTCGAGGATGTGCAACCCGAAATGCCAAGTACATTCTTAGAAAGTACACTCGAGACAACTAGTCGAAGGAGAATGAATACGAATGCTGGTCGAGAGGATCGAGGGTAACTGTGGCCGAGTGATTGTTTTGACTGCACAGCGGTATTGGGAATTCATTTCGACAGCTCAATACTTGCACGCACGATTCACCCCGTCGGTCCGGCTCGGTGACCCTGATCTGGGCCATGAGCTTAGTGCGAACTCCCACGAGCACGATGTCGGGCATGGACTCTGCAGTGGAGTTCATGTCATTCTTCCGAACGGCAATAGTGACGTCCAGGCTCTGACCGGGATAGGAATGCGAGCAGGTAGTGCAGGAAATGTCCGTAGTCAGGATCGGCATCGTTTGAGATCGACCTTTCGCTTTAGCCTTTGCTTTCCACTCAGATCGCCGCTGCTCTGGGGGTAGCAGAAGCCAACTCTGTATCTTTGATTGATGAGTCGATGTGGTTAGAGTGCTCGCAAACAAGTCCTCAGGTGGTTGTGCAAGCTGATAGTTGATTGATGGATGACCATCCCACCACGTATCATTCATCTGCGGCGACGCACCATCCACCTGCAACTGCAAACCGAGTCGGTATTCCACGCCTACAATGATTGTTTCTGGGCTACACTGCATGTAGTCCGTGAACGTAGGTGGCGGCATTCGCTGCGCGTGCGGGAATTGGATCGAGAAAGGACACGTGAACTCGTCCCCAACCGTTGCCGAGATCCACCCTACACATACAACCACCTGCTCCTGGCACAGCTGCTTGTCATAGGTACGTTCCACCATTTGACTGCCGCCTTGACCACCAGCGTAGAAGATCCGAGTCTTGTATCGGAACATGCCTCGAAGTATGACAGTGGCCGTGATAGTTCCACATAGCGGCACAGTCTCGATCAATTTCTCGGTGGCTTTTGGGAACCGAACGGCGATTCGATTATACTTCGTATGGCTGAGGTCGCTAGCATATACTGTTTCGCTCTGCCACTTGAAGACTGCTTTTTCGTAGGGGAGGTATTTGAGAACCAAAGATCCTGTCGCAGGTCCGGTCGAGCCGTAGATGGTTCGCGCCTTTTCGTCAAGTCGGATTTGTGCGTCCAATTTGCCCAACTTCGGGTAACGTCGGTCTCGCAGGTTGAGAGTGGGTGGCATGTCTTCCTTACTGATGTGAGAGGTTATGTGTGCTTTGTCGTACTCAGGCTTGATGCGTCTTTTTGAACAGCTGATATGATGATGGCCTGAGAGGAATCTCTAGGAAAATGCGAGCGCGCAGTTGCAAAGATCCGGAATGGAGATTCGCAGAGTGCTTTCGTGTAATACTTAGCTCCTGCTGTCGAGTACTTACTCAAGGAAGGTCAAGAAACGCTACGGAAGGCTTGTTGGTGAAGTACTGAAGGTGCCATGCTGAGCTGTGGCTGCTTCCCGCGAACACGAAGTGAGCACCTTTGGAGTGTCAGCATAGTGCGGACCAGCTGTTTTCATCAAGACGTTGAGATGGAAGATGCATAGATGTAGTGGGCCAAGTGCGAAAAATAGAGCCCAAGAATGGTCTGATTTCTGAACAGAAGCAATGTTTTGTCAACGATGTGCCGTTGGCGAAAGTGGATCCGTGCGGCGCTTATCAACGTCCGCAAAACCCTTGTGGCGCGACTATCCGGCGCCCTGTTCCTGACCTCGGTTTCCGTCCTTTCAACCGAATCACCTCGTCTCATCCGTCCCATAAAGCAAAGACATATGACAACATGTGTGTGAGTTGCTTGCATGTACGCATGGTTCCTCGCGCACTTTCGGAAACGTCTGGCACCACCCTTTGAATCTGTGCTTAGCATTGTTCTTGCATACAGATGGTCCAGCGGAAACTCGTGGAACCCACGCGACTCAGCTATTTTGCCGATTCTGGAAATCCTGGACCACTTGTCTTGGCTGTACACGAACCACCCTGAGGAGACTGCCTGCTTTCACGAGGCAATAGCAAGCTGTCAAGATGGCGGCCGAAATCGCGAGACCAGCGCTGTCTAAGCGCCGCCGTTTGTCAAGCTCTGCTGATATGCAACAAGCCATTGCTCAGCCGGGCAGTATCAAGATCAACGTTACCGGAGCATCGATCATAGATCACGAAGAAGACGAATCCTCGCCTGAAAGGTCTCCTACAAGTAGCCAGGCAGACCACTCCGAGATTGACGGCGAGCATTCTTATCAGCATCACAAGCGTGACATACGTCTTCCGAACCACACAGCAGTTGTTTCACACGTGGCAGCGGACATTGGTGGTAGTCTGGCCAAAGTTGTCTACTTCACGCGCGAGAATGAGCACGAGTCCACTTCTGGTGGTCGATTATCCTTCCTTTCTTTCGAAACGGAGAAAATCGACGACTGTATCGATTATCTACGCACTCTACAAGTGAAGCATCAGCGAGCCAATGGACTGGATCAGTCAACGAAGTTGAGCATCATGGCCACAGGTGGTGGAGCGTTCAAATTCTATGACAAGATTCGATCAACGCTAGGCGTGGAAGTCGAGCGGGAAGATGAAATGGAATGCCTGATCAAAGGACTGGATTTCTTCATCACACAAATTCCAAACGAGGTTTTCACATTCGACGACAACAACGAGGATGGACCTATGCAGTTTCAGGATCCGAAAGAAGACGTATATCCTTATCTGCTCGTAAATATTGGAAGTGGCGTGAGCATGATCAAGGTCTCAGGCCCTTCAGAGTATCAGCGAATTGGCGGCACCTCACTCGGCGGCGGTACTTTGTGGGGCCTCTTATCCCTTCTGACTGGCGCGAGAAATTTTGACGACATGCTGGACATGGCAGACAAGGGCGACAATGGAGCTGTGGATCTGCTTGTTGGTGATATATATGGTGAAGGGATGGGCTACGAGAAGATCGGGCTCAGCGAAAAGACGATTGCAAGCAGTTTCGGTAAAGTGCTAAAGAGGAAGCGAGAAGCAGAAAGGCTGGCAGAGGATGGGAATGGATGCAGCAATGAGAAGCGCACTAGGCCGAAGCTTTCGAAGACAGCGAATGGTGTTTCGGATGATAATGTGGGGAGTGGACTGGTTGGTGATGGCAGGATGTTCAAGCCCGAAGACATCTCGAGGAGTCTGCTCTATGCCATAAGGTAAGTCTGGTTGCAGGCATGGCTGGTCGATGACAGGCTAACATCCAACAGTAACAACATCGGCCAGATCGCCTTTCTGCAATCAGAACGACACGACTTGAAACGGATATACTTTGGCGGTTCTTTCATCAGAGGACATCAGCAAACCATCCACACCTTGTCCTTTGCCATTAAGTTCTGGAGTAAAGGCACGAAACAGGCATATTTTCTCAGACACGAAGGATATCTTGGCGCTGTAGGAGCCTTTGTCAAGAGAAAGCCCGCAAATTGGGGTCGCAGTAAAAGTGTAGAACCATACGGTGTATAGGCCTACAAACCCTCTCGCAGATGACACTGCACTGCATCCTGCAGGGTCCATTCTGCCTTGGACGCCATTGCCTGGACAGTCCAATATTGGACCGCGATGGTCACAACGACATTCACAGCGAGACCGGAACGGAGGCTCTAAGACGTCAACAATTTCTGTCACTGCAGCCCGTACACGACTCAGGAGTGATTCTCAATCACCGTTCATAGGACTGCCATGACCGGGTTGAATGATTGCGAGCGACCACATAACTTTGGACGAATGGGCCAGTCAGCAAAGTCTGACATTCTCACACTTACGCTGCTGACAACCCGTACATTGATGTCAGGTCAACAGAATTCAGGCTGCTTTACGCTACATTTCAAGCCTTCGCATCCTTTGCAGTCAACAATTGACGGGTGCCCATCAAAATCTCCAAAGCTTGTTCCACGCCACCTTGTTCCGTGAAACAGCTGCTCCTTCTTCCTCCTTCGTGCTCAACAAAGTGCGACTTGACTCTGCAACGCTCTCCGACTCCACGATAAGGTGTCCATCTATCGCACTCAGAGCGAGCATCAAATGCCTACTTATTTGGATCGTCAACATAGAAGACTCTGCCGCCACGCGATGCTGCAAGCATGCCTTTTCTGGGCCGATCAGCTCGCCCGATCTTGCCTGTGGAAGGTCAAATCAGCATCGGCCTCGAAACGGAATAACAGCGTCTTGCTGCGACTCACTCACTTCAATAATGCCCGACATGTAAGGTTCCGGTGAGTTTAGTTGGGCAGCTTGACTGCATCATTATGCCGCGGCCGAGCGGACTATATCGGCACTTACGCCTGTGCCGCATCCTGGACTACTCTTTATCGAGCTAATCATGCATACTGTATGCAACATGCGGCACACAAGCGGGCCGCACTACTTGTAACGAAGCGAGACTACGCGCTCAGCTGCAGTGGACGTGGTCTTGAGCTCTGAACAACACATCTACCGCTGCTGCACTAAGCTATCAACCCACAAAGCATATCCTCAGCTCTTTTATGGTCACTCGAGCCTACAGCCCAGAATAGCGGACCTCGCAGACATCTGAAAGATGGACTGCGAGCATACGGCTATTTTCGCGATCGCCACGTTGTTATTGTACAGCATAAGCCTGGTGGTTCATCGAATTTACCTGAGTCCGATCGCGAATATTCCTGGACCGCAGCTAGCTGCCGCAACGTTCTGGTATGAGTTCTACTACGATGTCATTAAGCAAGGCAGATATACCTGGAAGATTAAAGAGCTTCATGAGCAGTATGGTAAGCTCTGAAAGACGCTATTTCGCCTGGTCTTTGCTAAGCAGTTGTAGGTCCAATTGTACGCATCAACCCTTACGAAGTACATGTCAACGATCCAGATTATTACAATGAGATATATGCGGGACCCTCAAAGCGACGAGCGAAATGCGCATGGTCTGCAGCAATGTTCGGAACGTCAACATCTCACTTCAGCACGCTTCAGCATGAGCTGCACCGAAGAAGACGAGCACCTCTGAATCCATTTTTCTCCAAAGCTTCCGTCCTCAGACTTGAACCAATGCTGAGAGAGGTCGTTGAACATCTGTGCACTCGACTTGAAGGATTCCGACAAACAAAGGAGCCAGTGAATCTACGCCATGCCTTTGCAGCGGTTACCATGGACGTTGTAACAGACTATGCCTTCGGCACAAGCTATAAATGCCTCGATGATCCAGACTTTGCTCCAATGTGGCCAGAGGCAGTCGATTCGGTGTCTGAGCAGAGTGTGAGTTGTGAGAGTGATACGTCTAGTGCAGGGCTAATCAGTGTGCAGCACATGAACAAGCAATTTCCCTGGCTACTGCCACTAATGCGACTTACGCCATTGTGGCTCGTCGAGATAATGAATCCGCATGTCATGCGACTGATCAAGCTACAGATAGATCTTGCAACCCAGGTGTCGAAGCACATGAATGGTCAAGCGAACGACAGCAAGGTCTCCGACCATCCTACGATCTTTCATGAGCTTCTGAAACCAGGCTCTCTTCCGGCAGAGGAACGGACAATCGAGCACTTGGTTGGCGAAGCTCAAGCTGTGGTCGCTGCTGGACAAGTGACTACCACTCACTATCTCAATACGACAGCGTATCATATTCTGGCACGACCTGAGATCCTGGGAAAGCTCAAAGATGAGCTCAAGTCAGTCATGCGAGACGGCAGTCTGCCGAGTCTACAGAAACTCGAGCAGCTGCCGTTCTTGTCTACCATCGTGCTCGAGGGCTACCGCATATCCTATGGACCAACGCACCGCTTGCAACGTATCGCGCCAGACGAAGCGCTGATGTACAAATCGTATGTGCTTCCGGCTGGCACGCCAATGAGCATGACATCAATTCTCATACATGAGAACGAAGAGCTCTTCCCAGATCCGAAGTCATTTAAGCCAGAACGTTGGATCGAGCCTGGTGCTAGAGAAAAGTTATCAAACTATCTTGTCAACTTCAGTAAAGGTACACGTGGCTGTCTCGGCCAGCATCTGGCAGCTGCTGAGATCCACCTCACGCTTGCGGCGATCTTCAGCAGATTCGATTTTGAGCTTTATAAGACGACTCAAGAGGACATAGCCGTAGAGCATGACTTTTTCAATCCTCAGCCAAGACGCGGCGCCGTTGGACTCCGGGCAATCGTTCATTAATCTCAAGCGGTCCACCGCCGTAGAAGTTTGATGTCAAACAAAACATCTTGCTCGGCGATGAGAAAAGGTTGTTTAGGCGGGGTGGCGTGGGCACTCCTCCTCGCCTTGTGCGGTGTCAATCCTTGCTCCTCATGTCGACGGGCCGTCGGTGTTGCTGCTGCATACATCCCAGAAAACCATCATCGCGAGTGGCAATTTCGAACCCCTGCAGCCCCTGCTGCACCACACGCAGAAGGCACTGAGGGTATGAAAGAGGCAATTGCGTTGGGACCCAACGGCATCTACTAACATGGCACAAGTGCCCGCCACAGCCGCCGCGCAGCCTCTGTATACTTTGATTGCCCAAGAGCAGGTACCCCAACTCCTTCTGCAGTATACGGGCGTTCTCCCAGAAGGTGCAATCCCTCTCGTTCAACTGGCAGAGGACGTGCCAATCAAGACAGAGACAGAAGACGGAGTCTCTGACGACACAGTCATTGACACTGCTCCAGAACAGGTCACCGACACTGCTCCGGATGAATCACTCGGCACGACCTCTGCGCAATCGGCTAGCGTCTCGGTCAAGCGATGCAAGAGATGAACGAAGGAAGAGCTCAACGCACTACGCAATGCAATGAAGGACAATCTATCATGGGAGCGGATCGTGAGCCTGCACGTGAAGGGCAGAACTCCAAGGGCTATCAAACAGGCATGGCCGAAGCTCTCGCGTGAAGACACTGAGGCGGCGACACGTCGTCTCGAAGCTGTGGAAAATCTGCACTGGAAGCAGGAGAGGCGGTATATCGATCGGACAGATAAATAAAACAAGATTCTGTGCAATGCAAAAGCGAACGGCACGATGGTGTCGGCCGTTGTGGATCTCTTCAACAACGACAGAGATACCTAGCCTATCTAAATGCAATGGAACAGTATCAAAAATGCTCCAATGGCAGTGGAAGTGGCAGGGGAAGTGACAGCGAAAGCGAAAGCGGATGCCAGACACGTTCCAAAGCCAGGAATCAAGCGGGAGTGGACCCAGGCAGAGATTCAGATTCTCTGTGATTGCAAAGCACGGAGCCTGGGAAATGAGACAATCGCCTCCCTGCACCTCAAGCACCATTCCGCTGCCGCCGCAAACGCACAATGGCAGATCCTCAAAGTCACTCCGATGGCAGCCGCAGCATCTGCTGCGACCAATCAGCCGCTACGGTTGAACGGCCCTTCGAAGGCGTGGACTGAATAAGAGAACCAGACTCTGAGTGACAACAAGGCCAGAGGCATAGGCGATGATAACACTGCCAGCCTGCACATCAACGGACAGAGTGCTGAGACAGTGAAGCGTCACTGGATGAAGATGAAGCATACGCATATGGCAGAGGCTGCGAGGACTACGAGCGGCCGGGCTTGTCGATCTAAGGACCAAATTTGTCGGATTTCCTTCCATTATCTTAAAACGGAATCGATCGATCGAAATCATAGGTGGTGATTGAAGGATCGTCAATAGGACCATGGACAATGAGAAGATGCTGACACCGTTGATGCTAGTCAGATAAACTGTTATGAGACACACGCTCCCTGCGACAATGTTCGGAACATTGGCAAGCTTGTACTTCAAGCCATCACAGCAGTGTATGTAGTAAAAGCAGACTGGGACCCATACCCCGAAGCTAAAGCCCTCGGACTTCAGGATCCTCTCACTCGCCCCCCGGTGGACGTGACGGCTGAGGTATCAAAAGATCTTGAGCATACGTCGT
>JAASLG010001619.1:0-15543 GCA_013365235.1 Cercospora sesami
AGGACTACGCGCGTTTTGTCTTCGCGACCAGAGTCCCGGGGTTCTAGCCCTTTTCAATCATACCAAGCGCGAGGAAATACCACCGGCAAGGATTCGAAATCACACAATTCTCATGGATAATGTGGTATGTGTTGGTGCTGTGCTGCATTCATTGCAGCGAGACGGCGTGACACTACTTCGGGGATCACAAAGTGTGGGAGTTGTTGGTTCCAAGACACTGGTGTATGCCAACACTCGTGGGGTGCATATCATTCTACGATAAGGGAAAGTGCGGAGGTGTTTGTCGGCTTCGTTGCTGATTTTGGCAAAGAACGTCTTCTGCAGCTAACATGACGGAGGACGAGACAATGCCAACCTGGTTGAAATCGTTAGCTATCGAATATGGAAGGAGCGGCAATGGCGGTAGTGACATTCTGCTGTTCAGTCAGTGGACGATTAGTGAGAAACACTACTGCAATGATGACGCTGAATTCTCATTGTGGCCTCTTTTGGCAATTTGACCACCAACTACTATACGACTGTAGGTACCCCTCATCGCGTACTTGATAGCTCGTGTTGGTTGTTTGAAGATCAGCTTGGAATCATGTAGCTAAACCGTTCTTTGGTAACATCACATGAACGACTTTCCTACATCGATTCTGCAACGTTTGTTCAGTATTCTTTGTTTGTGCCCTAACTCCACTAACCCCTTCATCCTGCCCAAGTAGTCGCCTCAGGCACTCCTCACTGTCATCATCGGCTCGGTCACCTCTCCCAATCCAATACGCCCGCTAGGGAACATCCTTGAACTTCAATTCTTGGCAATCGGCAGCTTACAGGCAATCAAGCACCAAATAGCGCTACTGTATAGCAAGGTACCATCATACTAACTAGCTAGTCAACAGCAACGCCATATGGCAACTTCCTCACGCTAAAAGAATCAAACGAGACCTGCATAACTTCATCCCACGAAGCAAGCAAAACAACAAGCTAAAAGGCGGCCGCAAGCTTGACTTTTCTTTCTCCCTGTCACACTCGTCTCAAGCAACTACTGTAAGTGGCATTCGAGGCTGTTAGGATAGCTGACTGCCAAGAAATTTCCGGTTCCGCATTTGTTTATTTCCGAGGAAGGCTGTGCTACTGGGAAGCTTTCGTCACGACAAAATGTCGACATTCTACCCTGAATTGTTCCGCAATTCCTCGGAATCTTCGACTCGCAGAGTGAGAGCGGGCCAGTGCGGAGGAAAGGAGAGAGGGAGCACATGACTCTATCGCCAACATAGTAGAATTGTCCGATGGATGGCTGAGCTCCGCGCGGGATGAACTTTCTGCATGTGACACAGATGGTCACCATCCTAGTATGTGCAACTGAAGGGTCTGGATATTGATCTTGTACCAATGTTCTTCTTCATTTCGTACACCGCTTGGCTTGGGTGTGGTGAATTCATGCCCAATAGATTCCTGGAGAGTTTGAGGGTGAAGTCGGGATGAGTCTCGGCATCGATCCTGAGCGCCGAGAGATGCGGCAGTATCGACCAGGAAACGTCGCATAGGCGAGCCAGCGCGGGGAGCAGTGTAGGTGGATTGAGTGACTGTCACATCGTGGGGGTAGAATAGTATTCTCGAGATAGGAACTCCGTTTGTACTTTTCCATTCGCCGAGTGGCAGCTTGCAGAACAATTTTACAGAACATATTTGTCGAGCTTCTTCTCTAGCAGCGCTGCCGCGTGTTGAGGTGAACATGTTCTTTTTGATGAGTGGCATGGACTTCACAGTCCAGCTGGTGGACTCAAGACAAGGTCTTCGCAAACTTCAGCAAGTCTTGATCGGTGAGCACTGCATGTTTGTATTGAAACGACTCTCTTCCCAGTTTGCTGCTCAGTTCCATCAGATATGGAGAAGGGGGACTTCTAGTTCGCTGTTCGTATGAACCAGAAGTCTTCATGTTCTCACACACATCGATCTCTTGATGGGAGTAATCCTATTCCAGCCTAGAGCCTGCAACAAAGTCTCCTTGTTGACTCGATCCCATGTTTGGAGCCAGCTTTCCATGTCGTGGAAGACAAGCTTCAAGATACTGTCGTACTCCAATTGGTGACGCGATCTCCATGCTGCCAGCCCAACAGCATTACTACGGTTCTTTCAGCAGGCTCGGCGGAGACCGGCGAACTGCTGGAACGTTGTCGTTGGCCAGATGTCCCGGGAAGCGAGCAAATTGCGCCGGTGAGGGCTCTGAAGCTATAGTCGGTACTGCAGTTACACATCAGCGCGATTGGGAGACTGATCAGCTTACCATGAAATATGTGCAGCTGATCGAAACAGACTCCCACTACAAAACAGCGGAAAGTCAGAGTGTCGAAGAAAGTCCGATTGTCATTCCGGGTATGCAACCCTTTTACATTCTGATGTTACTGTACAATCCACGCTGCTGTCGATGTCGAATGGCTTCAATCGCCAATATGAGGAAACGTTGCTTCTCAGAGCGCCGAAAGAAAAGCTAGCATCCGCTGATGCATATATCTGCCCATTCGTCAGTTCGAAACTCAACCCTCCTCTCTTCCAGCAAAACTCACCCTTCGATCTTGCCATCTATGGCTCTCTGTCCACACCACCTTGACCCTTTGCAGCAGTTAGATTGATTGTACTTTTGCGCAACAGAGGAATGGAACGATTTTTATTTCTGCGAAATAACAATTCGTCAGCCGCACCGGAATCAATACTAACCTTCCAAAACTCCTTGTCGACCTTGTCGTCCTTCTTCTCCTGCGGGCGATCTGCGCGTTTGTGGAACTCCTCGTTGTGCTTTCTTACCTCCTCGGACTCTTTGCCCTCTGCAGGTCGCGCATCGTTCAAGATCTTTGGCTGAGCAGCTGCGCCATCGTTGCTCTGCGATTGTCCGCCGCTGCTGCTGCTCGATGGCTGCTGTGAAGCTTCGCTGGACTTGCTCTTGCCGCCAGTCGATGGTGGTGGAGGACCTGGGTGTTCCTTGTCGTGGCTTTCCTTGTCTAGCTCTTTGCCGTGCTTGTGTGCGCCGGAGCCGTAGTCCCCAGAGGCGAAGCGGAAAGAGGAAGTGGTGAAGGGAGCAGCAGCTCGGGAGATAGGTGCGACGCGTGCTGCAGTAGCGGTGCGGGTGGTACGTAAGAGAAACATTGTTGTTGCAGGTGGTTCTTGCTGGATTGGTAGTAGTTGACGAGACAAGCTCAAAGCGTTCGCGAAGTAGAAGGAGCTTGAGCGGGATCTAGAATAGTAGTGAAGGAGGAAGGGCGCAGAGAGGAGACATTCTGCGCGACCAACGGCACGTCTGATTCATGAGTGACGACATCGATATGCGGACGCGTGCTTGCGTGATGTTGCTTCTTTGCGCCATCCTCGAACCGTACGCTGTTATCAGCTTATCGGAAATCAAATGAGTGTGTTGTACGACACATGGAGCACCGTCATATGATGAAAGCGGCTCATTGCTGATGGTGTACCTCGAGTAAGTGGAAGTTGAGACGCGATGAGACGCGATGCCGCGGAAAATCCAGCGGACCCTTCTCCGGCACTTGACTCCCAGAACGACATCATGCCGGCAGTGGAACAGACTCTGCGACTAAACTTGTTCCTCTTTCTTGCCCTGCTGACTCGGCATTGGTCCGCTCGATAGCGTGCAACGGACGTGAACATGGGCTCCATACAGCGCATTCATATAATTACAAGCTTCAGAATTTATCTTGATCATACGAACTGCCAGTCTTCTCGACATATATACACTACAGGGTATTACAATCTCACTTGCTCTCACTGCGATGCGCCTCTTGCTCTCGGTCTCGGCGTGTTCATACCCGCATATAAGAGGCCCAGTGCCAATTCCTCACTCGTCGCTGTCCGCACCCTGGACTCAGGCCTCTGAGGTTCAGGCGATTTGCCTCGGTCAGCAGACGCAGAGGCATCTTGATGTAGAACGGCCGCAAGGGAGCTGAGGAGAGACAGTTATCGTCAGCGAAACTGGCCAAAGCATTCGGAGATGGTGCATTTCTCACTCATCATCTGCAGCTTTCCAGCCTCGAGGGCTTCTGACTTCGGGTCTGCTCGGTAGAAGTTTTTCTGGAGAAGAAGAGCCCCCCATGTCATACCCTTCAAGGGTGTCCATTGTGTCCCGCCAACCTACGGGTGAACGAGACGGTCTCTCGGGAAGAGGTCGTTCTGGGAGAGGGCGCTGTGGAAGAGGGCGCTGTGGTGGGAAGACGTAGTGGTGGCGGTCCTCGCCCGTACCACGCCAGACTGGGGGACTTCGGACTCTTCGCGGCTCTCGTGGCTCAACAGGTGGAATGATATGCTCATCGGAATCGCGTCCATCTGCCGTATCATTCTCTACACCCTCCGCTGCCCGGGAGGTAGGCAGAGGCGGTTCATCTTCCCGAGTCACATTGGAGAATCGGTATCTATCAGGACCTAGCGCTGGAGCAAAATGCGAAATCCTGTTGGCAACTGGGCCTTGAACCATGTCCATGGCATTGCCGGCATTGACAGCATCATAATTGGGCGGTTGCGGGCTTTGCACTCGTTCATCTCGGCCATTGCCGCCGGAAGCAGCTTGGATACTTCGCTCATGCGCTGCATCATATTTCCTTTGCAACTTCCTGGCGATGGCCTCATCGTGCAGACCTGCTGCGACCGTCTCGTCGGTGACAGGAATTTTCTCTTTTTCTAGTGTTTCTTGTGTCCCAGTGGTCGATTGGGTTCCTTCAGGTGGCAAGGCTGCAGTCTGATTGTGAGCCGTTCCGAGAATGTTCCAGCTCTTGTTCCCACTCGTGAGACTGCCCAAAAGAGTGGTGCTGTGAGCGCTTGCCGTGTGATCATGTCCAGGCGTGTGTTTCCTGGCCTTTCTCCTGGCTCGTCTCTCAAGCGCGGCTCGCCATCGTTGTCGCTCGCGCTTGTTCCGTTTCCAAATGAGAAATATGACCAGACCGATGATGATGCAAAGCACGCCAACTGCTACTCCCACGACAATTGGTATGACCTGCTTTGGCGTGCTGCCTTTGTGCTCGACCTCTACCTCGCCAGGTGGCGAAGCGTCTGCAAGTGTTCCAGTAATTGGGATGTGTTGCTGCATGTGGAGGGAGGAGTTGCCACTAGGGTTCAGGCTGCGAAATCCAGCTTGATAGACTTGATTCTTATGAGACCTTGAGTATATGTTAGTCCTGCCTGCGTGTGGTCAACAGTAAATACCACTTACCCGACCCACCAACACGCTTTGGCCAGTCCTCCAATCTCGTCAATCATGTTGTCGATGCTGGTCGAACACTCATTCTGAAGCTCGCCAATTGGTTCTGTCTGACGAAACACATAGCCTTCCAGCCCGTTTGCCAGTCCCACAGATATCTCGCACTTCTTGTACTGAGACTTGTCATCTCTGGCAACAACCACTGCACTCGAATCTATACCCTCAGGAGGTTCGCATTGGTTATCGTTGCAGACTTGGTTGCGAAGTAGTCGCAATATTGCCTCGGGCGACATTGGCCCTTGTTGGGTGGCATAGCTTGTGGCGAGGACTGATTCGGCAAGCTGACATGATGGCGAACTGATCGGCGAGGTTGCACTCTGATCTACGTCGGTTTTGCCAGCTGGTGGAGGATCCTGGGTCTGCGTCGTCGTCGTGGGCGCCATCTTACGTTGCGAGTCCTCTTAATGCCCGCGATCGAAGTTCATGTGCCTCGGCGATGCTGCGCGTTGGAAAAGCATAGCATCCGACAACAGAAGTCGGACGACAACCCCGAAGTATGCAGCTGGCCGCATGCAGACTCATATTTGTTGACTTTTCCCCCGCCCTTTTGCAAACTCAATGGAGGGTTAGGAGATTGTATGATCCGGCAGAAAAGGTGTATGAACCAGCATTGAAGCAGCTTCCGATGCTGCGTGAACCTGTTCAGGAGTTGTGCAGGGTATGGGTTGGAATTCTGATTGTCCTTCCCATTGGTCACCGACAAGGATAGCAGGATTCAGACCTGGCCGTACCTGCATTCGTTGGGCCATTACCAACACAAGTCTGTCTTCTTCTTGTCGTCGATGCTTGTTTCCCAGGAGTCTGACAATCAAAACGGCGGCGATTGTATATCGCCAGCGCTGGTCACGCCAGTGATAGATCATCACACAAGCATCGACTGAGCAAGTGATATGAGACTTCACTTCATTCGCATGCGAAGTCTTTGAGTTTGCACGCATTGGCATCGGAACAACCTACTGTGCGCGAAGCATGACTGCATGCAGACACATGCATATTGGGCATCAAGCAGCACAGAGGGTAGCCTTCGACGGCGGTCCCTACATCTTGAATTCAAACGTTGCACGTTCCCAACCGCCACTTGCGGGATTTGGCTGATGCGTCGCAGCTTGCTGGATGAGCGCAGCCTTCTTCTCCGGTGCACGTTCGGTGCAAAGCTCGTAGACGGTACTCAAGTTAAACAAGATGGTCGAAAATGCCGGTACCTCCCGGGTTAACCTTTCCAGCATGATCCGTGCAGAGGCAATTTGGCCAATGTACAAAAGCGACACCGCGGCATTGAGCGCAAAATGTTCGCGGCCAGGGAAGTCCTCGAGGAGTGATTGCCAGCTTGCAACCGCACTATCGTGGTCGCCGTCAGCGACTTTGAGCAAAGCTTCAATTTCTCGCCGCTTCATGTCGTCCTGAATCACAGATGCGCAACGTTGTGCGGCTGCAACATCGCCTACTCTGGTGCGCAAGATTGCTTTTCTGAACGACAGCTCATCTGCTTCCACGTCCGGCAAGGTGCCGAGATGTCGAATAGCGCTCTCCAATTCCCCCATCTCCACGAGTGCATCGCAGACACGTAGACCGAGGTCACGTAGTCTAGTGTTCCAGAGCGCCATCGCCGAATCATCCTCATCCTTCTGCGCCAAACGGATGTTCGCGCGGACTTCGCTGGCCAGGGCATACAATGCCATGATACCTCTACGGCCACCATCGACAGCACCAATAGTTTGCAGCCGGACCAGCAGCAGACGAAGGTCCCACGGTATCAAATCTACGATCTGCTGGGAGCCTGGCGCGCTGCGTGAAGTAAGCTCAAACAAAGGTATGGCCTCTGCAGCTGCAATATCTGGTCGCGAGACTAGAATCAGGCAGGCTAGACGAGTGTACAGCAAGTGAAAAATTTGTGAGGCGGCTGTCGGCGGACTTTGCAACAGCGAGCGCAAGGCAAACTCTGCTGCACGTCTGAAATGGCCATCTTGAATGAGTTGTGGTAAGGAAGTATCCACCGGCGGTCGATGGCTGGAGTTCAGGAAAGCGCTTGGCACGTCTTCTGTGGTCACCGAATGGTAAATTTGTCGATCCTGCAGAAAGCGAAGGTCTACGTTTGGTGGGACATTGTGATTGACAACTGGTTCGGCAATTTGCGGAGTGCTCGGCTTGTTGTCTTCAGCGGAGGGTGTAGGAGACACAATTTCACCTACAGGCGGGCCTGTAGACGCGTCTGCTAGCGGGCTGCACCGGTATTCAGCGATGCATGTGCTGTCAAGTGCTGTGTCTCACATGCTCACTCGTCTGTAGCAGCTTCCAAAGGCCCTCTCGTGGCCCGCTGCGGCGTAGGATGGGAGATGTTTCTTGTATGGCGACGCACACTGCCCGAGGGCGACGATCTGGGCGACTCCATTGCGGTGTTCTAGGCGAGGCGGCGCGTGTGGTTGTCGTGCAGAGACATGCAAGTTCGCCACTTAGCCACTCCTGCGATCTCGGCCCAAGTGGACCTCTATTCACCGCATTGGCCAATCAGAGAAACTGAAGATGCGCATCTCCAGCTTCTCCAAAATTGACTCTCGCCGAGGCCAGCGTCCGCATTGTGACTGTTGACTTGTCTCTGATTCATACCTCCACCGACTCACACTCCTCCCGGCGCTCTTCATATCCTGCTCAGTCACACCCACTGGACTGTTGCATGACCGCCGCCACCATGTTGTCCTCACGAGCGGCCTCCGCGGCCAAGATCGCTCGCCAGACCCGGCATTTCTCTTCCACACCCACCGCCGCAGCCATCTCGCCGTACCGAAAACACACGCCACAGACTGTGAAGGAGAACGCGAGACGCAATGTCTCTGCCACCGCAAAGAGCAACGCGCAAGCAGCTGCACAGCCCGCACAAAATCAGCAGCGAGCTGTTCCCAGCCCAGCATTCAACCGCGATGAGCCAAAGTCGCGAGAACCGCAGCCTCTGCAGCCCTTCCGCCAACCTGAAATGGACCACAGCTTCGTAGGCATGAAAGGAGGCGAGATCTTCCACGAGATGATGCTCAGACACGGCGTGAAGCACATCTGTAAGTGCAGCGCTCAAGGCAATGGGCCAGGCTTCAATGGCAGAACGCCGTGAGTCACGCGAGCAGGCTAACACGGCTCCAGTTGGATATCCCGGAGGTGCCATTCTTCCCGTTTTCGACGCCATCTACAACAGCTCACATTTCGACTTCATTCTGCCCAGGCATGAGCAAGGTGCGGGCCATATGGCAGAGGGCTACGCCCGGGCTTCCGGCAAGCCAGGTGTCGTTTTGGTAACTTCTGGTCCCGGCGCGACAAACACCGTCACTCCTATGCAGGATGCTCTCATGGACGGTACTCCTATGGTTGTGTTCTGTGGGCAGGTGCCAACTTCTGCCATTGGCTCCGATGCTTTCCAGGAAGCAGATACTGTTGGAATCTCAAGAGCATGCACAAAGTGGAACGTCATGGTGAAGAACATTGCTGAGCTGCCACGAAGGATCAACGAGGCCTTCGAAATTGCTACTTCTGGCCGTCCCGGACCAGTTCTGGTTGATCTTCCCAAGGACGTGACTGGTGGTACCTTGAACCGCCCCATCCCTATGATGTCCACTCTGCCCACCCACCCATCTGCAGCCACCATCGCTGCCCGCGAGCTTTCATTGAAGCAGTTGGATGGCAGCATCAGACGGACTGCAGATCTGATCAATATCGCGAAGAAGCCAGTCATCTACGCGGGTCAGGGTGTTCTCGGTCATCCGGATGGACCGAAGCTCCTCAAGGAGCTCTCGGATAAGGTTCAAATCCCAGTGACCACCACTCTGCAAGGCCTTGGCGCATACGATGAGCTTGACCCCAAGTCTCTGCACATGCTCGGTATGCACGGGTCCGCATTCGCAAACATGGCGATGCAGGAGGCGGACCTCGTCATTGCCCTCGGTGCCCGTTTCGATGATCGTATCACCGGACACGTTCCACGTTTCGCTCCTCAAGCCAGAAAAGCTGCTGAGGAAGGACGTGGTGGCATTGTTCACTTCGACATCATGCCAAAGAACATCAACAAGGTCGTGCAGGCTACCGAAGCTGTTGAAGGAGACGTGACTGCCAACCTCGCCCTGCTCCTCCCTCATGTCCACGAGAAGTCGGCCGAGTCGCGCAAGGAATGGTTCGATCAGATTGACGCCTGGAAGGAGCGTTTCCCCTGGGCGTACGAGAAGGAGAGTGGACCAGACGGTGCTATCAAGCCTCAGACTGTCATCTCAGCTCTCTCCGACCTCACCGCACCCAAGAAGCACGAAACTCTCATCGCTACCGGTGTTGGCCAGCACCAGATGTGGACTGCGCAGCACTACAGATGGCGACAACCTCGATCCATGATCACCTCGGGTGGTCTTGGTACTATGGGCTACGGTCTCCCAGCCGCTATCGGTGCCAAGGTCGCTGCACCTGAGAAGCTCGTCGTCGACATTGATGGTGACGCATCTTTCCTCATGACTCAGACTGAGCTTGGAACTGCTTCGGAATTCGGCATTGGCGTGAAGGTCATTGTCCTGAACAACGAGGAGCAAGGCATGGTCACGCAATGGCAGTCCTTGTTCTACAACGATCGATTCGCGCATACACACCAACGTAACCCAGACTTCGTCAAGCTTGCAGAGGCCATGTACGTGCCAGCGCGAAGGACAACGAAGCTCGCCACTTTGAACGAGGATCTCGAGTGGTTGTGCTACGGCTCTGGCGAGGGTCCAGCATTCCTCGAGGTCAAGGTCGACCAGAAGGTTCCAGTGCTCCCCATGGTGCCCGGAGGAAGCGCTCTCCATGAGTTCCTGGTGTACGATGAGAAGAAGGAGAAGGAGAGGAGACAACGGACGAAAGACCGATCGGGACGCTGATCTTCTCCTCGGTCTCTGAGCAAATCTGTGTGTTTCAATGCATGGTGTTTTGGCGCTTCTTTAAAATTGTCCGCATGTGGGTGAGCGTTTGAATTGTACATATACTACTGAGTGGAAGGCTCGTGACACTTTGCGAGCTGTCGGATGCGAGCTAAAAGCGTTCGCGATAGGAGCTGGCTGGCAAAAAAGTTCTGCGGAGGAAGAGGAAGAAGATATTTTATATGTATGGCGCAGCTTCGATGATTGATTCTGTCGCTGAAATGGAATGTCTTGAGGTCTGGTCAGTCTGTCTGGCGTTTTTCTTTTGTGTCAGTCACGCGAGGGCCAATGCACGAGCGTCGCTTCACTTGATGCGGCGGAGCGATTGATACCCGCGTATTGTGCTACTTCATATGCTTCGAAGAATGGCAGCTGATCTAGAAGTGAGGTCTTACGCAAACAGCTCTCACATGCTGAAGCTGCAGTGGACACGCAAGCAGGCCAATCTACCTCTGCGTTGACCCACGCTGCAGACTCGACATCATCATCAACATAAAACATACAACACACCACAACCCAATAGAGCTGGTACTATACCATTCCAAGATGTCGAATGATCAACGAGTCTCGAAGAAGCGCAGGTATGCGGACCCCCGGTAACGTACCCGATTTGCCCGGGCAAAGTATGCTGATGTTCGTTCAGGTACGCCAGCGCCATCATCACTGTCGTTGTAGGACAAGACGATGATTCTGTGGAGTTCTATGTGCACGAGGACCTGCTGCGAGAGCATTCTGTACGTTGCTCTATCTGTCAATACCACGATTCGGCTAACTTTCAGTGAAGTGTTTCTTTGATGCCGCTCTGAGCAGCCAATGGAAGGAAGCTCGGGAGCGAAAGATCACGTTGCCTGAGGACGAGCCGGATGTGGTTGACGTCTATGTGCAGTGGCTTTATGGTAGCACGATTGAAGCTGCTGTTCCTGAAGCGTGGCGCGCGGAGAGCAGAGTCACCAACAGACTTTGTGTCCAGCTCTATATCTTCGGCGACAAGATCCAAGATCGTGCTTTCGCGAACGCCATTATGGAGACCTGGACAGCTTCTATTGACCAGCCAGATGCCGATGGAATACGGAAATTTGTCTCTGCGGGTAGCGTCTTCGACATCTACCAACACACGAGTTCCGGCAGCCTCGTACGTCAATTCATCGTGCATCTTTGGGCGACCTACCGGAACAGCGGCTGGATGGCGGAAGGCTGGCATGAGGACTGCCTGCTCGAGTGCCCCGAATTCTTGCTGGATCTTGCTCGCGCCACTGCACATAAACGCAACAAACGTCATCAGAGCTTGTACGAGATGCGCGAGAAGTGGCTCTATGAGATCTGAGCGACGCGCAGGGCACATCAGCTAGTCATCCTTCAACTTCAAGGCTGCATGACAGTCACCGAGCGACGAAGCACGCGAGCAAGTGTGAGAAGACACTGCATCCCTTAACCTTGAGACAGGCTGCAATATGGGGAAATTTCAAATCTGGTTCGGTCATAATCCCAAACGACGATGAGCCAGAGTCTCGTTTACGAAGTCGGAGGCATCGCAAGATGAAGCACGCGAGGCGCCCAGCGGTCTCAGACATTGCAAAAGAGCATCGTAAAACCAGAGCGCCAGAGCGTTCATCCTTTACAAATCACGACAAATTTCATGCTCTGTCCGCATGAAGCTTCACAGTTTAACAGCGTAACAATAGATAAGCTGCTTGGTTTGAGTGCATGGCCTCCAGCTCCAATAGAAGTAGGATCGAGGTGAGGATCTCATACGATCTGTACAATTGGAACTGCTACCCCTCTGTCGAAACTACATGACACATGGCCCCTATCAAATTTGTTCCTATAGCATGAGGATCCCGAGCCTCCCCCACCAGCGCCGCGCTAAGAAGAAAGCAAGAGGCGAAAGTACATGAAGATCCCTTTCCAAATGTTTACAAATCCCGCCACAGGTGTTGCGTTTTCATCACGCTAACCTCCATACAGTCTTGCACCATGTTTCGACATCTCAGCCAGGAGGCGGCATGTTATTCATATGCGATGCTCCGCCTGGCATATTCCCTGGGGCATGCCATCCTGACCAGCTCTCTTCAGGCGGCAGGCCATTCATGAACTCCAGATGCGCCAAGTCGCCATTCATTACACCGGGCACGCCGGCGACGGTGGTATATTGTTGATAGTGCTGTGGGTGAACTGGTGCGTGCGTCCAGGCTTGTCGTGTGTTAGGAGATGGTGACAAAGGTATGTTATGAGCCGCCATCATTGTCGTCGCCATTTGAGAAGGATCATGCGGATAATTGCCATTCCACATTGCCGATTGCTGTGGGAGCGCAGCATATTCGGCTTGTGGCATTTGCTGTGGCATTGAATGGTAGCTGTTGTCTGAATTTGTCACGCTTGATCTTCGACTGCTGCTGTGGTTGATGGGCGGTGGTGGCATGGCGGTAGTATCATTTGTGCGGTTGACCTGCCTACGCTTGGTTTGGCCTCTGTCTGCATCTAAGTCTCCATCACCTCGGCGCGTTGGCATGGACGAATCGACAGGAGAGATTGGACCTCCTCGCAATTCGATCATTACTGCATTCAGGACTGCTGCCATCCTTTCGGCAGGTGAGTAGGCATGTGTCATGTCAAGCAAAGCAGCATGAAGCACTTCGAGATACTGCAGGTTGTTGTTGCGCTCCGCTGCGTCTGGCATGTAGGCGAGGGCAGCAATCAAAGCTATCGCCGCAGTTCCAGCGTGCTGCATTCCTATACAGAAGATGGTCTTGCCGTCGAATCGTTGTCGATGCTGCCAGAAGAGTTTGGCCATCGCTACCGCAGACTTGGTGCATATCGCTCGACTTGCTTGCGAGAAATGGCTATCCAGAGCGTTGCCTTCCTCCGATTCTGTGCTGCCCGCATCATCGTACCGTGCAAAGGGTCTGTGCAGCAGTATTAGGACCGCATGATATTGCTGATGCAGTAAGTAGAAGGAGAGGGGCGCATTCTTTTTGTTCTCCTCGGTGTAGCGCAGCTCTGGTGATAGACGAGTGGCCCAATTGCGGATCTCGCGATCTAAAGCCGCCATCTTGAAGTATGCCGACTGGTCCGGAGTGTGGTCGGTGTCATGATTGATTCGAAATTCGGCCTCTTCAACTATCTTACCAGCGATCTCCATAAGCTCGATAAGAGCTTCGTAGATTTTGGTGTGCATACTCTGTCCAGCACCGGCCGGCATGCACGTTCCCAATCTCTCAAATTGGTTTGTCAGAGAGTAGACCTCAAGATCGCTACTCTTCATAGTGAGAGGCCTCCCCAGAAACAGAGACCAGTATCGATCGTAGATCACACATGCCCAAAGAGTGATGCGTCGTACATCCAGTTCTCTTTGCGATAGTCCGGTGTTCCGACTGTCCAACTGGAGACCTAAGTCGTAGCAGAGGCGCATTGCCATTCCAGCATACATCCAGCCAACGTTGTCACGGCCTACTCCAACTTCTGAATCACCAAGGATAAGAAGTGCTGCAATGGAAGGAATGCCTCCCGGGCTTTGCAGTTCGAGGTCGAGCATATGTTTCGCCTCCCGATGTAACACGCTCTCGCGGTTTGGAAGTGCTAAGAGCTGCATGTCCGGTCTCGTCTTGTCGGAGAACCTGAATCCCATGGCCAAGATACAAACGTGCAGAAAGCCCGAGTAGTACTGCGTTCTGACATTTTGATAGTCTTCAGTGAAAGCGTCTTGATGTACAACATGCAAAACTGAGTTATAGTGTTGCCAGAACAGCTCCATGAGGTATTCCTGAGTTTGGATCGAAAGAGCGCGAATGCAATTTGCAGCTCGTTGAGCCTGCTCTGCAGTCGCGTTTTGGCCAGTGCCGTCCTCAACGTCACCGAGCTCGGAGTAAACATGGCAATTGACGGTGCCGCCATAGAAGCGAAGTCGCCCACTGAGCTGATCAAAGGAGAGATGGCCGCGAGTGGACAGGAGTCGAGTGACGAGTCCTTGGTTCTTGTCGTCGATCGGAGTTCCAACGTGATTGGTCTTGTCACCGCGGTGTTCGGCATTCGTAGCAGGAACGTCTTGAAAGCTCGGCGGACTTATCTGCTCGATCTTGGGAGGCACGCGCAGCTGCGTATCTGCCAGTCGCACAGGAGAGTCGTCATCCTCGGCATGCAGGCTCCCTTTGGTGGTCTTGGCGGGATAGTGGGCAGGTGGCACATGCGTGCCCTTCTCCTTGAGCATCGACTCCAGCATCGACACGCGCTCAGTGAGGGCGCTCATGTAGGCGCGAGAGATGGGCTTCCGTCGTTCATCGTCGTTCTTGATGACACACTCGGTAGCGGATCGTTTGCACTGGATGCACTCGCTGTCGCCGGGCGGCACGACGCAGCGGATGCGACGCTCGCGGCAGGTCGCGCATGCTATCGAGGCCCGATGGCGGCTCTTCTGGCGTTTGGTGCTGCTGGCGGCCGCAGAGGCATCGGCATCCTGCTGGTGGTGGTGGTGGTGTTGAAGTGGATCATGGGCGACAGAGGAGACGGGCTGTCGGGAATGATGGTTGTGCCGCGACAGGTCCTGCATGCCTGGGGAAGTGGTGCTCGCCTCTCGAGCCGAAGAGGGTGGAAGAAGGACAACTCGTCAAAGGTGGGCCGGGCATGTTCCTTTTGCGAGGCGCGCACCCAACGGCCACTGCTGCGACGGAGGGTGGTGGTGATCAGCGACGTGCTCCAGACCCTGGCCGCAATCATCGCGCAGAAGCGACTCACACACGCGCAAGCTCAGAAACAGGCTTCGCCAGCCTGCGGGGCGGGAGCGCGGCGCCCGAGCGATGGCATGGATGATGCTGCCCGCTCTACTCCTACACCTCGTCCCATGTATCGATCACCAACACCGCGACTGCCCACTCGCCACTTGTGCAGCGCTGCAGCGCTTTTGCGATGCATCACGCTGTGCCGCCCGCCACCCTCCGCCCAGTGGGCAGCGACGGGCCTAGCTCGGGCGTTTGCCTGGGCTCAGCGAGTGCGCGAGGCGGCTGCCGGGTGTCCACGGCCCTGCATAAAAAATTGTTTCTTCAATGCACGACGATGCTCAACCACGTTGTCCGCTCATCACACCCTCTCCCACCTGCGCCAATGGTTTGGCTACACTCGAGCGTGTCTGACTGCCGGCATGACTGTTGCGGCAATTACTCGGCAATTTGCGCACGACTCGTGGTAGTGATGGGCGAGATGGAAGACGGGCGTACGCCTATCTGCACCTTGGCCGCGCCTGTCTCAGCAAAGAGGTGTTCTGTGACCCTCGTGACGGAGGCGACAAGAAAATTCCGTCTTCTTGTCCATGCTCTCGGGACAGGATGACACATGCTCTCAGTTTGGTCAGTTCTAATTCGGCATTAAAGCCATGGCGCAATTCTTTATCGA
>JAASLG010001620.1:0-14378 GCA_013365235.1 Cercospora sesami
TTTGCTTTCTGTATGTCAAAAGCCCACAGAATTCGCGAAATGCTTAGCAAGAGAGTGTTGTGGGCGACGTGCATGCCTGAACTTGCGGTCAGAACACAATATCATACCAGCAAAGGCTGGGTTGCACTCACCTGGACAGATTCTTCTTCCAGACCCAAAGCCCCATTGCCCTCGATCGCTGGGTTTGGCGACGTTTTGCGATTCAAAAATGGTCGTGTTGGGATCTTGCCTTTCAGGTCGGAACTCACGCGGTTCGTCGAAGTCCGTTGGGTTGTGGTTCGCGGACCACACTGCCAGTACGATTGTGGCACCTTTCGGGATGCGGTAGCCGTGGTAATGATCTTCATTCATCGCCGCGTGGGGGATCGCTCCATTGATTGCAGTAGGCATCCCTTGATCCACAACATTAGAGCAGGTCAGGGTTTTACAATGGGGTCGAACTCACATCTGACAGTCTCCTTGGCTGTACAATTGATATACTTCAGGTCTTTAAGATGCTTGCCAGAGGGTAGCTCGTTGGCACCTACAACTCGATCAATCTCCTCTTGAGCCTTTTTCTGCACTTCTGGGAACATTGCCATCGCCTGTCGTTGTTAGAAATGCAATTCCGCAAAGCATTGAACGACCTACTTTAATGAAACCTTGCAGCGTATATCTGGTAGTATCGGCACCACCTTCAAATGCGATACCTGCGACATACGTAGCTGCATGATCGGTCAGAAGCTCCATGTCGCCTTTCGAAGCTTCGATATCACGCGCAAAACCTGTCAAACGAATTTATATTAGTACGGGCAGACACTTAGTCATGGCTCAGACACATACACTGTCCTTTACTCTCCAATCCCATGGCATATGCTTTTGCAAAGGTCTTCTTTTCCTTGGCGTACGCCTCGAGGGCACTCTTAGCCCATGGGTTCCATTTCCGCGGCACCAATTCGATGAGGGGCCTTAGCGAAGGATACCAATCCAGCAACTGTGATTGTACCACGCAGTGAAAGAACCCATGTGAGTTCTCAAGAAGCTCATGAGCCAATGGACTCTGAGCGTCAGGTAGGCGGAAGCCGTAAGCGATGCTCGATGCCATGCTTCCGGTCATTCGACCGATGTATTGCACGAAGTTGACGGGATCTCGAAGAAGCTCGGTGCACATTTGATGTGTTTCTACCTCCTGTAGTGCATCATGTGAGCGGCGTCATGATTTCGGTATCAGAGACAGAATTACCTGATAGAGGAGGTATTTCTTGGCGACAGAGATGTTGAGCTGCGCGTGATACAGCTTCCTCTCCATTCGCCATAGCTCGTCGTAGCCTCTCATAATGATCCTGGAATGATCGAAAAGCCCTCGTACCCACAGATCTGGTCTGTCGGCATAATTTGAGCCTCGTTGATCGACCAGGTCGCGGATTACGCCGCCGTCGGCAAGCACAATTGTCGTCTGCTCGCCGAGCTTGAGAGAAAAGATTGGGCCATCTTGGTGAGATTTCGTCAGCGGGAATTCCTGCTTGGACAGTCGCAAATCATGAGATGCCTACATTCTTCGGCCCATTTCTTGTACTGGACATGCAGGTCTTTCTTTGGGAGCTGATGGAGGTTACCCAAAATCGGCAGAGTCGGTGGACCTGCGCAAGAGTGTTAACAATCTGTATCGCTACTTGTCAATCCACTATCCGCTTACCTGGGGGCAAGTCGCTCGGCCTAGACCCAATCCGTAGGAGACGCAATAGCAGGAAGGCGACCACGATGCCGATGGTGGACGCGATAACGACTTGGTTTGAACTGTCGACCTTTTGAGCAAGCATGCTGGTGTTTACTTCGTCTGTCTATGACAGCCACTTCATGTGAAGATCTACTTAATGTTATACATCATTGTCGTGGTACTGTAAGGTGTGGTTCTGTGATTTGGCTTTCGGCCCGAGAGTCGGCTTTGGACTCGATTGCAGCCAACATCAGCTCAAACTCAAGCCGAATACTGTGTAGTTCATCGCTCTTGGGAAGATCCTTGTTAAACAACTTGATTGATGAATATCGAATGTGTAAAGAATGAACACCTACTCAATACCAGACCAGGCCCGGCAGCTGCTCTACGATGGGATTCTCAACAACCATCGGCAGGCTGGATTGCCAGCTGAGATCGGCAAATGTGCTGCGGTAATCACATTCGAAGGCTCGTCACTGCCTTCGATTCCAATCAACTGGAGATTTGCAGAGAGCATGGCGGCCTTGAAAGCAATGGAGGCTGCCATGATCAATGTCTTGTTGGGACGAAAATACAACAGCGACCCTCTGCCCGCTGTCGTCAACACGTTTGTGTGACCCCCATTTTTTGTTGGCATTGAAAGTGCTGACGTATTGTGCCAGTGACCACGCCCAGCTTCTGTTCATGTCTTCCCTCGTTTTGACGGTTGACCCTGGCGCCGAGTTCCAGGTTACGCCCACGCCAGTGCGAGAGCTGAGTGCGAAGTACTCGCATCATTTTCCTCTGCAAGATGTCCACAATATGGCCTCATCTTTGTACCGACGTGCTGCCACGAACATATACAAGACTGCCGATGATCGCTTCATCCACCTGCATGGTAAGAGAGACGCATGTGGCGACTGAGGATCGTTCCAACGCCAATTACTGACGGATGTGGCGTGGCAGGGAGTCTCAATCCAGGACCCACTATAACTGCACTTGGATTGCCACCCGATCGACCTGAGCTGGACAACTTGACAGCTTCATATCAGCCATACATCCACAAGTGCATGGAATTCCGCGCGATAACCCTCGAAACACTTCTGAATGAACAAGCAAAACAGGCCAGAAAACACAATACAAATCAGAAACGGACAAGTTCAAAAATAGGACAAAAAAGAGATCTCTCGAGGCTGCTATTAGGAGCTCGAACGACTTACCCGGGGGATTTTCCGTTAGCTATCTATGCGCCTCATTTGCTGCCCGTTTTGCTGCCCGTTTGCTGGAGTGCTAAGAATACATAATCCCTACTGTCAGCTCGCCCAATACGATGTATTGGTGGTGGAAATTCGGGACACCCGCCACTTGCCGGGGCTCTCCACCCTAGCACCACTAGGCGATGAGAGTGGTCCCAGCCAGGCTCGCTCATTGGCTATGTCACTGTTAGCGTTGAGCTTGCAGCAAGTGGAGAGCAGCCTCGAGAGATGATTGGTTGATTGATTGATGACTAAGCATAATCTCGCTAACTATATATAGTAATGATCACCGAGTTCCGATGTCAAGCTTGGAGAAATTGAGCGATTATACGAAGTCTGCTAGGCTTCGTCAGATTGATAATAATACTGTACGGTCATCGCCCCAGGCCCGTTCGATAGTCTGCTGCACCCTGTCGGCGTATAATGCCCTTGAGTCTCATACTGCTATTCGCCGAAGCCCTTATAAAATGCTGCTTTTGGCGATCAAGCAGTACTCTTAAACGGGCTAGAATTGTGCACACTATCGGTCGGGACCAGAGTGGTGATTGTACATCTCTCGTGGTCACCCAGATGCTGCCCCCAGCTTCAATAAAGTATTCAATTGACATAAGGAAGTAGGTACGAGGACATGGGAACAAGTAAACCTCCGGCAATCAGTGTCTATTTCATAGATAGAGGTGTGGTAGCCCATTCGGACTCCATCGTGTGTTGATGTAGCCTTCGTAACGCGCGGTCTGATATGCTCTCCATGCGACAACACTATGCTTTTAGTTCTACAACGTAACTCCTAACATAGCTTGTGAACAAGAACATGCCACAGCTGGTTTCGCCGAAGACTGGTGATATCTTAGTTCTCGTGGTGCAGTAGAAGGCTGACTGGGCGGTGCTGCGAATTCGAAAAATGGCACTCCCACGGCTAACACTACGCAGAATGAGGGAAAGTATACTGAGGTGAAGAGAGACGCACATTCTTGCGTCGTGTCTACTAACAGTGGCATAGAGATACACTTCACCCGGACCGCTTGCGCCAAGCAAGAGTGGGCAGGTACACGTTTATAAGATGCTTCGAGTGGGCGCCTGTCCGGGCATATGTGAGATTTAGGTATTGACAAAATCGAGCTACTTAGCATTTTGTAATATCAGTCAGGTGAACTCACAACTGCGAATGTAAAGCTGCGGAGATGAAGCTGTGGATGAGATCACATTCCTTCGAAATTGAGTAGTTCAGTGTCTATGTAAACCACCAATAGTGAGAAGATGTATCAGCTCATCTGCACGGGAATTTCGGTCCTTTACCGTATCACCAGCTGCCCCCTTCATCCACCGAGAACCACCCTTGGACACCACAGCTCAACACGCACAAGTGGAGTGCCTGCACTGCCGAGTGCTTCTGCTTGAGCCTCATGATCGACATCTGGAACGTCTGCACCCGGAGTGGCTTGAAGATCGGTCTAGTTCTGGAAGAAGTCTGCAGCGCCGCGTGCTTCTGCTTGAACTTAGGAACAGAGACTGGAGCGTCTGCCTCGAGAATACCTTGAACGTCAGTCTGGTCTTGGAAGAGGTCTGCAGCGTTGTGTGTCTCTGGTTGAATTTCAGGAGCGCGAAATGGTGTATCTGCCATTCGGAACGGCATTATGCGTCGAGTTGAGCAGAACATCCGCAGTCCGAGTTCTGCTGTTTCTTGGAAATAGAAGAGAGATCCTCCTTCCAGATTGCGTTGGCTCTACGACACCGGCCAGCACCGGAAGATACCAATGGTCGGCTGCTTGCGTTACTCTTTCTGCCCGTCATCTTTGTTGCTAGGAGTGAGAAAACAAGGGCTCCGAGGATAGTGGTCGTGGTCAGGAGCGATCGATCGTGCGAGAGATGAGGTCTCGTGAGGTTGGTATCGAGGAGGGTCGGGTAAACCAGTGTCATGTTCTGAGACCATATCTGAGCGCCACGCGGTGCTTCTGCAGTATACCACTCATTGTGGAGTGCAATGTCATGTGTTGTGGGCACGGCGAACGTGCTGTCGAGTGGTATTGTGAAGGTTGTGCTCAAATACCTCGACAATGTGAGCAGCAATACCGATTTGTGCGGATGATGCTGCGCCTGTTGTCAAAAGTGCTGGCCGCTCAGAACAGGTGATGTCGATTCGTTGTAGGCCTGTTTATGCGTTCCTTACGATGGGCATACAGCTGCACAGCATGAAGCCATGTCACGCAGCCGTAAATGCCACCAACCGGTAGCCAGTCATGTTCACTAGTCCAGTGATGAAATGACAAAGTCGATGATAGAACGGCAAAGCATTTGGGAGAGCCGTCATGAACAGGAAGTGGTGTGATGCTGATCAATACGGCGAATGCGGACAACCGGAGATATTGTCTCATGTGGAACTCGGTGTGATGCTGGTCCGGAGACCTTTCGTCGTTGCAGGTGCTGAATGCTTGTCATATTGTGAGCGCATACTGCGTGAGTGCAGACTCAACGCGCGTGCGATGGCCGTGAAGAGCCGCGATGTGATAGCCGTTACTGTTTGAACACCGGCATTGGGGACAAATGCTATTGCTGTGTGCATTGCACGCCTGGATGTCATGTTGTTGTGCTTGTGGAACTCGATGCTGACCAAACGAACTTGCTTAGGTTTCGGACTTCAGCATAGTGTCGCCAATCCGCTGCGGACGGTGAAGCGCTTCTCCCGTTGGCATGAAGTGTAGCGGCACGGTGTATCGCAGCGTGCTCGTGTTGGGAGCCTTGGACACTTCAAGCCCACTCTTTGCTGTTTTCGAAACCAATACCCGCAATTGCGACAGCGATCGTCAGAGAATGCTGTCCGTCTTCGAGATTGCGGCAGCATGTCTCACGGAAATGTTGAAGCCATTTTACGTTGCTTTGAAGAGACTTTGCTGATCCCAGATGAAAAATTCAAGCTGCGTTGGAGGGGCGTAGATGATGTCTTGAAGCGTATATGCACCAGGCTGAGTTTGACGCCATCATACGTTAATGAATGTGTTGCAGAAGGTGGCTGTACTGCGCTCATTCTGTCATTGGTACTGACAATGTGGTGATCCGAGCTGAGTGAAAATCACGCCGAAAGCTGTCAAGCCACAAGCAACAGTAGAGCAGTGTTGAAGTGTTGCTATCACTTATCAATCGGTGGCTGACGAATGCGCAGTCGGGGCTGATTGCAAGGTGTGCTCGCCCGCTTGCCGTCGATGCCGCAAGCTGTCCTCGCTGCTCGCGTTACTTTGTTGACGATGGTCGCGTGTGAGAGACCGAATTGAATGGTGGATGTACGACAATGGAGCATGCAATGAGGAGCTGCGAATTGCTGGTCGAGGGTTGAGGCCTTGAGCAGTAGTGGATAATCCGCTTGTTGAAGTGGTGTTTCCGCTGCAAGGTGATGGTCATTCAAAAGGTTTGCTCGGGTGCTGCGACCGAGACGTACGTTGATCGTACCAATGATCTCTCAATCCGTTCGGTCTTAGCGTGTTGCCGGGACATCTGCTTCAGGTATGTCTGGGACCACCAAAGGGCCGGCGATCAATGCGGTGCCACTCCAGTGAGGTTGCTCTCGTCCTCGGCCTCGTCCATGGCCTTGATCGGGTGTCGACAATTTGCTTGCTGACCACTCTTGTCCCTCACATCTGTCTGTGCACCATAGCCCAGACCTGTCTCGATTTACGTCCTCCACTGAGGTTGTCGCGTCGTGCCGTGCCTCCTTTGTCGTCGTTCTGGAGGTTCTCGCTGTGATGCCTGTCCGATGCCGTCCCATTGTCCTCCTTTGTGATATCTTCATGTCCATGTCGTTGTGCAATCTTCAACTTGAGGATGCCCATATTGTCGGGTTTCTCTGCGGTGTTGTCTTGACCTTCCAACTCGATTGCCTTTCCAACGCTTTTCGCTCTTCTCTTTGGTTTCATGATGTTGTTGTGGCCTTTCCACTGTTTGCTCTTCCAATGCTTTCTGTCCTTCTCAATTTTTTTTGGTTGATGTTCTCGTGGCCTTTCCACTCAATCCCCTTTCCGACGCGTCCTTCTTGTTTCTTCAATTTCGTGGTTTTGCTGTGGCCTTTCCACAATTTGCTCTCCCAATACTTTCCATCTTTGCTTCCTTTGTGACGATATTGTCGCCTTCCCACAATTGCCTCCGTATCGTCTTCTATTCCATGCTGCGATGCTGTTCCTCGTCGTCGCAATTCCTTGTTCCCTGCTTGTGATGCCCTTCAAGCCATATTGTTCAGATTGCCTTGTCTTGCGGATTTCTCTCTTTGGCACGAATCTCTCCCTCTCTGGAACTTGACGTTGCTCCTCATGTCTCGCTCTTTCTGTATTGCTTCTCAAGCAGATTTTGAATGTGCTTCAGCGTCTGGAGCCGCCAGTATCGAAGAAGTCTCGTGGTAGTGGAGTGCTGATCGTGGTCTCCAGGCTTCCAGTCGAGCGGATCTGCCGTCAGACCGCTGTAGTCATCAAACTCGTCATCGTATTGGTGCCAGAATCAAGGTTTCTCAGCCGCTGCTCCATCGCTCGTGACCATGAGTTCGGAGTCTGCGAGATGATGCGTGCAGTATTGTGAGCATACTCGACACTGCCAGCGGCGCGATGGTCGTATCAGCGTACATTCGATGCATTGTTGTCGTCGATGCAGGTTTCACATCCAGTATCGATGAGCTTCGACATCTGGAAGATGTCAAGGCTCGCTTTTGGTCGCGGTCTGGCACCATGAATGACCAGGGTTTCTGTACAACTGTGTTGACTCAACCGAAGCTGTGGATGTCTGCTTGTGAGGCCCTGTTGCCATGGTAACGCTTCGTGGTGGATCTCTCAAAGATGACTCGTGGAACGTTTGGTGCGTTGGTGCTGCAATTCTCACGGACCGTTCCGGTGCCTGATGTATCATCTCATCTCCGCGACCGCACGTCCTGTGTCTGGAGCGAAGCACTGCTGATGAGAGGGCGATTCGTGTGTTTCTGGCCCAATGCTGTTGGGAAGGTCCAAGCCATCATTCCTGCAGCTGGTTCTTGAGGTCACTTTGCTTTCGGGAGCCTGCTTCGAGCATAGGTTGCCTGTTTAACGACGAGTTGATGACCGCTCTTTCTCCAGGTGAGACTTGGTCAAAGTCGTTCCTCCTGTTCATGACCGATATCAGAATGAACACACTCGGACATAGCGAATGTCTGCATGCCGAAGCATCGATCATACCAAGCGTCCTCTCACACACCTCGGGTACCGCTGCGAGCGTTTCGATTTCGCGACTCTGTCGTCAATTCGGAGAAATCTCCTGGAGCCGGACATAAATGGACACCTTGAACGGCGTCCATGGGCATTCTGCAATTGGTGTCATTATCTGCAGAGACGTCAGCAAGATTGCTTCAGCGTTAGCCAGGATACAAACCTTCTGAGCAAGACCTTTGACCATTCCCTGTGGCGCTCCCGTTCTCCTCTGGCAGGAGCGATCTGGGAGTCGGACACGCGACGCGCTGTCGAACAACACTTCGGGCCTTTCGGCGGTGGCGCCCTGGGTCGTCCTCCTGTATTGTTGTGAGCAAAGTTCGTTCGCAGTCGACCAGGCCACACACCTTTTGAACAACACCTCGGGCCTTTCGGCGGTGGCGCCCTCATTTCCTGCGAGCGACGTTAGCGTTGGGCTTTTCCGCCAGCGTCACGGCAAATGATTTCAGGGCTCTCAGGACCGAAACAGGTCCGCCCTCGATAATCACGTCCTCAGGCTGTCAGGACCACAACAGGTCCGCCCTCGATGATATCTTGCTTGCCAATGGCAAAGACCGAGCTGTCAGGACCGAAACAGGTCCGCTCGTGAGTGTCACTTCCTTGGGCTGTCAGGACCAAAACAGGTCCACCCTCAGTGACCTCTGGTATGAAAATAGCCACAGAGGCTTCCCAACAATCTGGTACCTGCGAATCATCCTCAGCATCGTCGATGCAAGATCGACTTTAAGCTTGTGCCGCCTCGACAGACTCGGCAGGGTTGAGCTTGGCTCGCCTAGCTGCGAGAATCTCCTTGGCCTTTTCCAGCGATGGCTTTGGCTTCCTCCCCATCCCTCGGCCCTCAATTCTTCCCGACCACCAGACCTCGCACTTCGAGCAGGCGATTCGACCAACGACACCACACTCTGGCCAATCGCTCGGCAGCTCCCTCGGCTCTTTGCCTTTGGCCAATCCAAATAAGTCGACCGGAGCCTTCACCTCCGACCAGAAGTCGATTTGGCACACCGAGCACCCCATATGTTGGGCTTGCAGATCCTCGAACTGTTGTGCCCGTTTGCCGATGGTCTTGATGAATCCGGTTCTCGCGTTCCCGGAGATCGGCTCCCCATTTGCGTCGTTCGGGAGTGGTTGATCGAGACCCTCGCCGAGGAAGTGTCTCCTTCTCGCGAGCCATTCTTCCTTCGGCAAGCCTTCCGTGGCATACCTGTGAAACACCCTGTTGCATCCCATACAAAGCCAGGACTCGGCGAACACGTCTCTATAATGTACATTGCGAGCCCATGCATCGCGCCAGCCTGCAACATCTGGGCTGGGTCCCTTCGTGTCGCAACCTGGACACTTGCCTAGAAGAAATCGTCAGATGATACGCATCAGTCCCAGAGAGAAGATTTGCTCACAGTCTTGGTCCCGCAAGGACTGCTCGTACTCTTCCTGAGTCATTTCTCGATCCATAAGCCATTTGATATGGAGGACCTTTTCGTCTCCAGCTGAGCGATAAGCCAACAGACGTCTCTTCACCTCATCACTGCTCATCTCTTGATGACTGGAGGCGTACTGGTAGCAGTTGTAGCAAATGTACGCCTGCTTGCAACCGAAACGTGGCGGAGAGAGTCTCCACCCTCTGACATTCTCCGATCCACTATGCTCGCACAGCTCACAGTGGAAGCCCTGAGCTTCAAGGATCCGCGGTTTGATGGCATCACGCCTGATACCCTGCATGAAGGGACTGACTTTGTTCAAGCCTTTCCACTTCGGCTTTGGAGCCACATCCTTGGCCGCCTGGATCGAAGCGCGATTGTTCCACTCGGAGAGTTTCCCACTCAATTGATCTTGTGACCCCAGATAGTCAACTGTCAGGCCTTCCGACATCAAGACATCCGCCACTCTTGTTTTCAGCGGATCGAACACTGAAGTCACTCGCAGCTTCATCTCGATCCCTGGGCGAAGGGCACTGCGCAAATGGGCGCTCCCCTCGGTATCTTTTGAGACGTCCTCGCCTGCATTGGCTCGCCTCTTTGCCTTTTCGTAGTGGCTCAGCCTGTTAAAAGCGGCCCCGTTCTTTGGAGCAGCTGTACCGCTACCACCATACATCTCAGCATCGTTGATCAGGTCACCATACACGACCCAGTGGCTGAGCTCCTCTGGTGTTGGAGCCGGCATGTCCGAGAAATCATAAATACCAAGAAACATGCCACCCAGCACCAGCTGTCGATCACGAGTGGTGGCTCTCGATATACACTGCCATGCCTCGTCTTCGGAATGGTGTTGCCACCAAGACCTCGCGGCCCGTGTGAACGGGAAGTCTGGCGTCCATTGCTCCTCAGAATTGGCAAGCTTATGACGAAAGTGTATGATCTTCTTCATACGACCCTCGTACTCGGCCAAGGCTCTCTTCTGTTGGCTCTGAGTCCTCTGTGGTAGTGGACCCACCTTCCCAATGTCGACGGCTTGAAAGGCGGCCACATCGAACTTGGGTAGCCGAATGCCCTTGCGCTGGACACGTCTCTGGCCTGCCGTCTTGGTCACAGGCACAGCCTTGCCCTTGCCCTTGCCGATATACTCTTGGACCGCAGGCTCATCTTCCCCGTCCTCATAGTCGTCATCATCGTCGTCGTTCTCAACTAGACGAGCAAGAGCCTCACCCTCGGCATCGTACACATTATCATCCCCGTCCTCTTCTTCTTCTCCATCACCCTCACCCACTTCCTCTTCAACTTCACCAGGCACGATGGCTGAACCACCTGCCTCAATATCACCGACAGTCAGCTCGGCCTTCTTCTTGGCCTTCTTAGCCGGAGTCTCATCGGCGTCCGGCTGCTGAACTGCCACGCTGCCACGCTTCTTGCTGGTCTTGGACGTGGCTGGCGTCGGGAGAGCTGGCATTGGAGCTGGCTCAGGCTCAGGCTTCGAAACGTTCTTGGTACGACGAGTGGAAACCATTTTGATCGCTGTAGGAATTGGTGAGTTGCTAGGGTGCTATCGTTCTCTGATTGTGTGTATGTGTATCTAACGTTCTACGTGACTTGCTACTCTACAAGCAGGTCCTCCTATCGTGCCTTCCCATCCTGTTCGACATCGACCAGGCAGTCTCCTCGCGTCTGACACGCGTAGGATCTCAGTATTGCAGGACACTCCGAAATTCGTAAATACACTCAACATGGGTATGCGATTGAACGGAGAAGTCTACCGCACAAAACGCGACGCATTGAAACATCTCAATGGCGTGTTGTGTAGTTCATTCAGCGAGGGAACGATATGGACCGCGAATTGAGTTTGGGCGGCCAAGACCCACATCCCGCTTGAGCAAGTTTGGCAAGAGCAGGAACACCGCATTACCAATAGAAGCAGCTGAAGTCGATGAATCCAGCATGGTGAGTCGCAGAGCGATGAATGGATAGAACTGTCACTTGCCGTGCATTGCAGGTCTATTCGATACTCAGGCAAAGCAATTCCTGGACGCGTCAAGCTCGCTGAGACCCGATTGATGAAGAGTTCCATAATGTATGCAACAGGCAATTGAGCACTGAGCTCGTTCTTTTCACGGAACTCTTCACGGTGCAAGGCATGATCTCCGCTGTAGCTCAAGGCATTGATGTGCAGGGTAAGGTCAGGCGTTGTGTGAATCTCGCGCGCGTAGCTTTGGCGCCTGTGGGGCCGCGCGCTCGCTGAAGTAGTTGAGCGTTCTGACTTCACAACTTTTCCTCTCTTCTTCACGAACACAAATTCAAAAGTACGTGGACAGCAACTTCAACATTCTCTTCCCTGTGCCATTTGGCATGCGCATGGCCTTCACAAGCACAAGCACTCGCACCTCCACTCCTTCACATCATGCTATCTCGTCTCGACATCGCCTGCGCCCACCGAGCACTTCACGTCACGGCGTTTCGTCTCAAGGTGGTGCGACCGAGCACATCATGTCACCCACTTTCATCTCAACATCACCTGCACATACCGAGGACTTGACCGACGGAATTCCGGCCGTGCGAGGCCGCAGCATGTGCTTATGCTAACGTGTATATATAGTGGCTTTCCACCAGAGCTTCGGCTCTGCTCAAGTTGTAAGTGTCAACTACAGAAAAACAGTATTCTGCAACAGTGACCGGACGAGTACGCTAACGCGGCATTGCAGAACAACTACTTCAACACCGGCGGCGCCGGTGACAACGGCGGGGGTGGTGGGGGTCGGCGCCCACCACCCGGTGCATGCACCGAGTGCGGCGTACGCTCAGGCTAGCCGTGATTGATGATATGTATACTGATATTGAGCTCAGAGCTTCCTGCACTTTCGTCGGGACTGCCCGAAGAAGAACGCCAAAGTCAGTAATGCTCAACGCTAGTTCTATGACAATACTGATTCGATCGCAGGGCACCAAGCAGCGTATGCTGCAACTGCGTAAGATCGATGCTTGATCCGTGGTAGCCGTTATTGACCTCTCCTTTAGACGGCATCACCAAGCCGGGCCGCGGGCACGGGCAGAGGCGTGGTAAGTCTGAAGAAGACTCAATTGAGAGTTGCTTGTAAGCTAATCTACTGTAGGCCGTCGAGGCCGAGCAGCAAACGGGCAGCAAGGCGCAAACGGGCAGCAAGGGCAAAACGTGCAGCAAATGGCGCAGCAAATTGCTGCTTTGCAGCTGCAGCTGCAGCAGCTTACGGGCAACGGGCAGCAAATGGGCAACGGGCAGCAAGGCGTGACGGGCAACGGGCAGCAAGGCGCCACGGGCAGCAACGGGCAGCAAGACGGGGAAGGTAAGTCATAGGCACGATCTGGCGTTTGAGCTCAGCAGGATATTGCTAATGCGCAGGTCTATTGACAGACGCCGCCATGGCGGACGTGTCGGCAGCAGACGGGCAGCAAGACGGACAGCAACCGGGCAGCCAGCAGCAAACGGGCAACGAGCAGCAAACGGGTAGCCAGCAGCAACCGGGCAACGAGCAGCAAAACGGACAGCAAGACGGGCAGCAAGACGGGCAGCAACCGGGCAGCCAGCAGCAAACGGGCAACGAGCAGCAACCGGGCAACGTGCAGCAACCGGGCAGCCAGCAGCAAGTGGGCAGCCAGCAGCAGACGGCAGCAAATGGGCAGCCGCGCGGCGTCCTGCCGCATGGCCTTCCGGACGAGCGTGAGTCCTACCAACGCGTGCTCTCTCATCTCAGTCTTGCAAGCTAATATTTCGCAGTGACAGCAAATGCTTGGTCCGGGTCCGGACAGTAATGGGCTCATCGACACGAGCGGGCACGAGCTCAGGGTTATGGCGTACTCTTGACTTTTTACTACTTCGCATGCACGCAAGCTTCTGATCTGATCCAGGGCTTTGCCCATAGATAGCTCTGCAAATGCAATGCGTTACCATCATTACCTATCGAGCTAGTGACTTATCATGTGGCTGATTTGGCTTAGCCATGAGATGTTCAAGGTCTACTTCCATTATGCTTTCCCATATGCGCCCGTCTTAGATCGTGGAGAACTCCTTGCAGCATACGATCGGCGTGAGCACTCTTCGTTTCTACTCCAAGCTTTGCTCGCAAATGCAGTGCCCTATGCGAGCAAGGAATTGGTCGAAAAATGTGGCTATGCTACTCACGCCGCTGCCCAAAAGTCTTTCTACCAACGTGCCACACTCCTGTATGATTTCAATTGTGAGAAAAGCCAACTTGCGCTGCTACAAGGCTCCTTACTCCTTGGTACCCAATGGGTTTCGTATTTCTCTGACAAAGACTTTACATTCTGGGTCCGTATGCACCACACTCATTGCTTCAGTAGCAGGCCACTGAGGTGGGGACACTGACCCTCAATAGGCATTCAACGCTGTCCGGCTGGCCACCCGAATGGGCATTCACAGAAAGTAGGTACACGCGAGTACAGTGCAGTGCTAAAGCAGCGAAGCTCAGGGAACATAACGCTGATGCTTCATGGACAGACACATAGAGGATGAGCTGGATCCCAAATCTTACGCGCTCCTGAAGCGCATCTTTTGGGTCATCTATGTTAGTCATATCCTGCAGCAACCGAATCCTGACTGCGTTCCGCGCTCACATGCATCACACAGATCCGTGACGTTTTGACTACTATCTCAGGTCTCGACAATGCCCGACTTGTGCGGTCGAAACAGTGCGACACTCCGACGCTGACCATTGAAGATTGGCCAGACGACGAAGCGAGCTGTCCAGATCACCTTGATCGACTGCTTCCACCTGTGGAAACGTACCACAAGCAGTCCCTCATCCAAATGGCTGCT
>JAASLG010001621.1:0-13233 GCA_013365235.1 Cercospora sesami
GAATTAAATGTTCGTGAAGTATTCCAAGAGCTTATCGCATGCAAGATTTGCTTCACAGAGACAGAAGAACTACGAAATATCAGGGGCGAAGTTCAGACGACCGGACGATCTAGACACGTCCAGAGCACGCGCAGGGAAACGCTGACTTGAAAAAATAATGACTTTTCGACAAAATCATGGTTTAAAAGACTCGACATTCCATCGATTCGGCTGATGCAAAAAGTAGATACAGTTAGAAGCAGACGGATGCTAGGCTAACGCAACCCATCCCCCACGCTATGCTTACACGTACTGTTACACGCGTAGAACCATGTCATATGAGTATGCCTCCTTCCTCCTCGCTCAAAACCAAAACTTTCTGCCCAGCAGCGCTGGACCATTGGATACTATTTGAAGCACTTCTCAACGCCGATATGCAGTTTGCCTCAATGATCGATCTTTTCACCGGTAAGGGTTCTGATTGTTGGCCTGGGGTGCAAAGCTGAACCCGAATCCTGGGACTGCTGGAGGCGTGGCCACGGCGACTGGTTCCGGCCTAGCAATGGCACCATAGTCGATGGCTGGCGGGCCGCCAGATACGCCGCTGTATCCTCCTCCATATTGGTTGTCTCGATCATTGTGCTGATGGTGCTTTCTGCCATGGCGACCGCGGCCGTGACCGCCTTCCTTATGATGCTTAGGCTGCGGGTTGTGGTCAGGCCCAACGCGCTTGCTCATGGCCTGTATATGTGTCAGTAGGATCTCGGCAGAATCAGACATCTAAATCACTGCTTACCTTGCTGCTGACTCCTGCACCGATCTCGATATCAGGCTCTTCCAGCACCATTCCTCCCTCCAACGGCTTGCCTCCTGTGCCTCCATACTCGGCAGTAAGAAGCCACTTGTGGTCGGCATCAGTCAATTTGTGAATTGGAATGATACTCTCGCCACGCTGGTAATCACAGCATTCGCGTGGACCAAAGCCCACACCCCACTTGGTCTGACGCGCGACGTTCATGACTTCCCGATCATTGCGATTCTGCAAGTCTTCCATACCTTGCTTGGCGACCAACGCGTATGCACGTGTGGTCATCTTGACAAAGGCATGGCGCTTGTCGCGGTTGGCAATGCACGTCTGCACGCGGCCGAAACGCTCAAAAACTTCCTGAATCTCTTGTTGAGTACCATTAGCACCCCCAACGAACAAAGTACGTGACAGCACCTTGATGTTGTCTGGCGGCAAGGATGGATCGTATTGGATGTTCTTGGGCTGCATTGGTCGTCCATTTGCGGTTCCCGGGCTGTTGCGGATGGGAGATCGTTGTCTGTACCGCCCACGGCCCCCTCCATTGCGCCCACCATCGTTCTGCTTTGCGGCATTTGCATCGTATGTACCGTACACGGGGCTACCTCTGCCCCCACGGCCTCGCTCTGGACTCCGACTACGGCCTCTAGCATTGCCATAGTCGCCTTGTGCACCGTAAGAGGGAGCTGCTGGCGCATATTGCTGCTCGAAGGCTTCCAGAACCGGACCCCATTTCTCGGGAGGGATTCCTTCCTTTTGCAGATCCTGCAACAGCTGCAGCGCAGGGACAAGCTTTTCACGGTCATTCAATATATTCTCTGGCAGCAGTCCGCGAAGTGGCGCCAGTGGATCGGCCGGCGGAGGTGCTTGTTGAGGAGGCGGCGCAATAGAGTACGACTGTGGAACAGATGGAGGCTGCGGAGGATATTGCTGTGGGTAGGCCTGGAAGTGTTGTGGCGGAGGTGGCGCATAGACTGGGGTGCCCATGGGAGGTGCAGATGGCGGCGCAGAAAATCCATAAGGAGGGAACTGGGGCATCTGCTGCTGGAATGCCTGAGGTGGCGGCAATCCCTGCTGGCCAAGGAGAGCGGCGATGTTCGGCGGTATTTGTGCAGTCGGAGGTGGTGGTGCGGGCGCGTTGTACGCTTGTTGTTGCGACTGCGGTTGCATTTGCGGTGGCTGCTGCTGGTGCTGATGCTGCTGTTGTTGTTGCGGCGGAGGTGGTGCTGCAGGCGCTGCAGCTGCAGCTTTGGATAACGCGGCCAGGATGTCATTGATATCCGCCTGAGGCGTTTGCTGCGCGGGAGCCTGCGGAGCGGGAGGTTGTGGCTGCCGACGAGGATCGGCAGTAGATGGCACGGATGATGGTGGTGCACCGTTGGCTGGGCCTGATCGATTTCTTCCTGGCATAAGTCCTCGATCGAACAAGTGTTGTGGAGGATAACCAACGGGCGTGAGGCAGGGTCTAGTAGGATGTGGAGCCATGAATTTCTCACCTGACGACTGTTGAGTAGCAGCCGAGTGTGTTGCGATAGCATTACGTCCGGCTTCCTCGCGACTAGAGTCACTACTAAGCTTAGACTTGAAGTCTTGCAACAGCTTGATGGGAAAGGTGTTGCCACGTTCCCAGATGGCGACCATATTCTCAAGCTTTGGCTTCTGGTCCACTGGCATATCCTTCGTGATATCGTCGAACAGTGCTGGCATCAACTCCGTCACGCGCTTCACGGCTGCTGGATAGGTGCCTGGCTCTCCGCGACCCTCAAACTGCAGTTCCTGTCCGGCGGCTTTGGCTTTCTCGATCCATTGTCGGACGACGCTATCAATGACATAGAGGGCACCAAGCTTATGTGTGGGCGGTGCTTTTTTCAACGCGCGATAAAATGACTGCACAATGGAAGACTCCGACTGTTCACGACGTCAGCTGCTTTCTGGTTGCAAATGGGCCGATGAATTTTTTGATGGCCGACTTGTTCGAATCGGTGAGCGCTGATGGCTGCTTACCTGGATGTTGCTGACGCTGAGTGCCGTGATTGTCTGGATCTTGTTTTTGCTTGCTCCAGGTGCCTTCAGCTGGTTCAAAGACGCAAGGAGGTTGTCAAGATCATTTACAGTCGACTGCGCCATGGTGTGATAGGCGGCCTAGTCTACGCTCTTTGGCGGACGATCTGACACGAGCTACGCTCTACAGCTTCCTCACCCAGCCTACAGGCTACTGATGTCGATGGCGGTCAGCAAGATAGTTCTGCACGAGCTACTGCGCTTCGAATATCCGTCACAGAAGTGATGCCAAATTCAGCACGTGGTCGGGTTATGTTGCAGTCGCGAAGGCCCTATGTCTACACCGACTTCTCCTTACTCGCCCACGGTGGATGAGAGATGCGCCTACGCCTTTTGCTTGGTGTTATGATCCTGTTCGCAGCTATTGTATATCCTGATCGGATTGTGCAGTGATGAGATGTCGTCTTTGTTCCTATGACAACAGGGTGTCCGGCGGAAGGGCGTAGATGTGAGGCGCTTGTGCGAGCGCAATCGTTGCGAGCTCGAGGCGAATGACCTAGATTGTGTTGATGCAGAGAGCAGAGAATGGAAGGCGCTGGATGTTCTGCAACGCGCACGGAAGTTTCGCACAAGAAATTGCCGGGAAGGAAGCGGCGAATCGGCACGTGAAGTGAAGCGTCCCGCGGTTTTCACGGTGCACGCACTGATGAGTGAATCCGGGTGTGGTTGCCGACTGTTGCGAAGACGAGGAGGAAACGGTTCTGTGCGAGGAAGGCGGAGGTTATGAAGGACATGGCAGGAAATTCACGGGACCGGGTCGCGCCGAAAACTCAGATGCGAAACATTATCAAACACAAGCAGGAAGGAGACAGCATGATCGGGCAAGGAAAACTGATTTGGGAGCGTCAGCCTTTAAATGCAAGTTCCTCGACATGCAATACCATCGGACGCGGCCAATGGCAGCCTTGTCCGTCAGAATAACTGCGCGCAAGACTATGCAGCTGCGAACGATATCTGCGAGCATCTTTCGCGTAGAGTGAGGGAAACAAACTTTGGTCTCAGCAGTCCGATCACTTGTGAGAAGACACGATGTATCCAGGTGATTGAATGCATACAATAGCCTTCTCAGCTATGCGTGCAACCACGGTAGACTACTATATAAAGTGATCAAAATGTTGAGGCTGTTCTCTTCCGATGCAGTCCGTAGAAGTGTGGGATCGGCCCATCTACCAAGCCCAGCGGACTTCCGAAGCATCAGCTTTTTTAGTCCGACAGGCTCTCAGCCTCCTCATCCATTGTCCGGTCTGCTGTTTGCTCTTATCCACACCGTCTCCCTTTCTATAGATCATCCTCCAAGATGGCCTCCACCAGCGTTTCTCGTCTGGCGCTCCGCAAGATGGCGACCCAGTCAAGCTGGGCTCGCTCTCCCGCTTACAATGCCGTGCGAACCTACGCGACACCAAGCAAGAGCGCAGTATGTTCACCTAAGCAATGCCCGTCGCCGTCGTGATCGCATAGATCATATGCTAACGTATCACGTCTTGCAGTCCCTCAAAGAGACTTTCGCCGCACAACTCCCCGAGAAGATCGAGCAGATCAAGAAGCTCCGCAAAGACTATGGCAACAAGGTTGTTGGAGAGGTGACGCTTGACCAGGTCTACGGCGGCGCCCGTGGTATCAAGTCGCTCGTCTGGGAGGGCTCCGTCCTCGATTCCGAGGAGGGTATCCGCTTCCGTGGAAAGACAATTCCAGAGTGCCAGGAAGTTCTTCCAAAAGCACCTGGTGGAAACGAGCCTTTGCCCGAGGGTCTTTTCTGGCTTCTGCTCACTGGCGAGGTCCCATCCGAGCAGCAGGTCCGCGACCTGTCTGCTGAGTGGGCTGCCCGATCCGATGTCCCATCGTTTGTCACTGAGCTCATCGACCGCTGCCCATCCGACCTCCACCCAATGGCTCAGTTCTCGCTGGCTGTCACTGCTCTCGAGCACGAATCCTCCTTCGCGAAGGCTTATGCCAAGGGAATCAAGAAGACTGAGTACTGGCAACACACTTTCGAGGACAGCATGGATTTGATCGCCAAGCTTCCAACCATTGCTGCACGCATATACCGCAACGTCTACAAGGACGGCAAGGTCCCAGCTGTGCAGAAAGACAAGGACTACGGATACAACTTGGCCAACCAGCTCGGCTTCGCTGACAACGCCGACTTCGTTGAGCTCATGCGCCTCTACTTGACCATCCACTCCGACCACGAGGGTGGAAACGTGTCTGCGCACACCACTCACCTTGTTGGATCTGCCCTCTCATCGCCATACTTGTCGCTCGCTGCTGGCCTCAACGGTCTCGCTGGCCCACTTCACGGTCTCGCCAACCAGGAGGTGCTCAACTGGCTGCAGGAGATGAAGAAGTCTGTTGGCTCTGATCTCTCGGACGAGAACATCTCCAAGTACCTCTGGGACACCCTCAAGTCTGGCCGTGTTGTTCCAGGATACGGACACGCCGTGCTGCGCAAGACTGACCCACGTTACGTGTCTCAGCGCGAGTTTGCGCTCAAGCACCTTCCAGACGACCCAATGTTCAAGCTCGTCTCGCAAGTCTACAAGATTGCTCCAGGTGTCCTCACTGAGCACGGCAAGACCAAGAACCCATACCCTAACGTTGATGCCCACTCCGGTGTTCTACTCCAGTACTACGGTCTGACTGAGCAGAACTTCTACACCGTTCTCTTCGGTGTCAGCAGAGCTATTGGTGTCCTTCCTCAACTCATCATCGATCGTGCTGTTGGTGCACCAATCGAGCGACCAAAGTCTTTCAGCACGGAGCACTGGGCCAAGCTTGTCGGAGCTAAGCTCTGAATCGCATATAAACTGCCTAGCCCACCTCGCAAGAATGCGCGTATTCAGCGCGCGCTCAGTCTTCTCGGAGGTGATGGAGGTGGAAGAGAAACCAGAGCGACCGGTCACTGATCCGTGAATAGATTAAGGCGATGGAGGCGGAGTACATCGCGTGTGTTAGTACTACGAGCTGTGGGCTGTTGGCCGCAAGCACTGTCAGATTAACGAATGCATCAGGGGACTGGTGATGGCTAGATTTCTATGTATGAATACACAACCAAATAACGACAGCTGCGCAGTGTGTGGGAACCAAACAAAAAATGTCCGAGTGCCATTGCTCGTTCTCGCGTTCGCTCTGACTTCATGTGAAGCACAAGCCGCCGACCAGGGACTCCGACGAAAAGTGTCAGAGCGCTCAAAGTATCCGCGGACAGCCAATGGGGAAACCAGCAGCGTCGCATGAGCTCAGTCTTGACTGTAGAGGAGCGGGTAAGGCAGGGAGCGTCAGCCTCAGCAGCTTCACAACCGCAGCCGCAAATAGAGTTTCCGGACAATAGACGTGCATGGGGGCTCGGGGAAGGTTGAGATGCCCGAAAAGCTGTTGTTGAGACGGAACACCAGCCCTCAGCCATTAATGTTTCCGCCGATAACGACGGCCACCTGGTGCGTCAGATAGCTATTGTTGTGTCTGTTGATTCTGTCATTTCCCATCCAAACTGTCTTCCCTGTATGCTTGTGTCTCGCGTTTGAGCAAAAAGTCTTGAGTGTTGTGAGAGCCGAAGCGAATCCTCTCTCCACGCCCAGTCCGGTCCCCCAATCGAGCCATCCTCCTTCTCGGCACGAGGCCGCTGTCACAAGCTACACTCCCCAGAGACAGACACCAGCACCCGCACCGCCCTCCGCTTCACTTCACGCTCCTCAGGCAAAGAAGCCACACTCTTGCCTTGGTCAGGCCAGAACAGTGAGCACTTCCACAACAGCATGTCTCAAGCCGTCACGACACCGCCAGGCGGGCAAAAGCTCGAAAAGAAGCCAGTCAAGTTCAGCAACTTGCTGCTGGGCTCCGGGCTGAACTTGTTCGAGGTGACAACGCTCGGGCAGCCTTTGGAGGTGATGAAGACCACCATGGCCGCCAACCGACAGGACGGCATGGCAGGGTCGATCGCGAGGATCTGGGGTCGTGGTGGTTTCTTCGGCTGTACGTGTTGTACACGATAAGCTCGCAGGCGCGTCTTCACTACTGACAATGGCACACAGTCTACCAAGGTCTGATCCCGTGGGCATGGATCGAAGCCTCCACGAAAGGCGCTGTCCTCCTCTTCGTGGCCTCCGAAGCCGAGTACTACGCAAAGACGCTCGGCGCGAGCAACTTCGTGGCTGGTATCTCTGGAGGCATGACGGGCGGTCTCGCGCAAGCGTACGCAACTATGGGTTTCTGCACTTGCATGAAGACGGTGGAGATGACAAAACACAAGGCCGCGGCCAGCGGTGTGAAGCCACCTGGAACGATGGAGACCTTCATGGCTATCTACAGAGCTGAGGGCATTCGTGGTATCAACAAGGGTGTCAACGCTGTGGCCGTTCGACAAGTCACCAACTGGGGCTCACGATTCGGTCTCAGCAGAGTTGCGTAAGTCGAGCTCCGGCAGATTGGATGAGATGATCAAGACAAAAACTGACATACCTGTGTTTAGTGAGAACGGTATCCGCAGCGTGACTGGCAAAACCGACACTTCACAGAAGCTTTCAGCACCCGAACGTATTCTTGCATCTGCTCTCGGTGGTGGTCTCAGCGCTTGGAACCAGCCCATCGAGGTCATCCGTGTGGAAATGCAGTCAAAGAAGGAAGATCCAAACCGCCCGAAGAAGATGACAGTCGCCAACACTTTCAGATACATTTACGGCACTTCCGGTCTCAAGGGTCTGTACCGCGGTGTTGCGCCACGTATCGGTCTCGGTATCTGGCAGACCGTGTGTATGGTCGCCCTTGGTGACATTGCGAAGGAGATGGTCGAGAAAGCCACTGGTGAGGCAGTAACAGCCAAGCACTGATTGAGAGCTTGAATTGCGAATTAGAGGATGCAGAATTGGGCAACAAGCAAGTCAGCATGAATGGAAAGAGCAGGGATTTGTCATACAATTAAATGGTTGAAGAAGGCACACTTATAGATGTGGCATGCAGAGGAGACGATCCGAGGACTCCAACATGCAGCAATGTATTATGCGTACTCGCCGATACTCTCATCGTGACTCGTGTGCTTTCCACTCTTACGAAGCTGATTCGGAACAGTCTTTAGCGCACCTTCGTCAACTGTCACTACTCGTCAGCTATCACTACTATGTGCGAAAGCCAGCTAGACCAGTTCAAAGCATCGATGAAGCCTTACGCAGCTGTAGAAGCACCCTACTCTACTCAAGCATACCGAGGTATATCATTGCAATTACCAAGCAGACCAATGTCTGATCCCGTACACCAGGACCCCGCGAAAGTCATTGGAAGCAGAGCTCTTACGTTCCTGCGCGTATGCTCAATATGTAGAAAGAGGCTGCATGTGCCACACAGCCAAACCCCGCTAAGTCCGTTGTATTTGTCTGTTAAAGCCGTGCAGACAAGCTACAAAGGAATGACCCAAGGTGGCTCTGTGGAAGAGCGAACAAGGTCGAGCTCAGTAAGTACTTGCGAGTACCTCACGGCATTGCATACAGGCGCAATGGCCCCAACTTACCCATCCTTCACATCGACCTACCACCACGACCAATATCCAGCAATCGATCCAACCCAACCCGCTCTCGACTGCTCGAACAAGATCGTCATCATCACCGGCGGCGGTCGAGGCATTGGCCAAGCAATCGCCATAGGTTTCGCCCGCGCCCACGCCAAAGGTATAATTCTCCTCGGCCGCACTCAAGCCTCCTTAGAAGATTCCGCCGCCAAAATCAAAGCAATCTCACCCTCAACCGACGTCCTCCTCACCGTAGCAGATATCCAACAACCCAATCAAGTCCAATCAGCCTTCTCCACCGCCATAACCCATTTCAAAGTCGTCCCCAACATCCTAATAAACAATGCCGGAGCCCTCCGTGGCGCAGGAAACATCATCGACATCGAAATCGAAGATTTCTGGTCAAGTTTCGAAATCAACACTCGAGGACCCCTCATCGTCTCTCAAGCTTTCCTACGAGCAAATCGAACTCACACTCCATATGCAAATCGTACAATCATCAACGTCTCCTCGGGTTCCGCTCATATACCATATGCTCCTGGAGCAGCAGCATATAGTTGTGCCAAAAGCGCAGCTGCAAGGGTAATGGAGTTTTTGCATCATGAGAATCCAGAGTGGAGGATTTTTAATATTCAACCGGGAGTAGTGGCGACGGATATGGCGAAGCAGGCCGCGAGAAAAGCGCTGGATAGTCCTGAGCTTTCGGCCGGGTTGGCGGTGTGGTTGGCTGCGAGTCCCGAGGCGAGGTGGTTTAATGGGAAGTTTATTTGGGCGAATTGGGATGTTGAGGAGTTGTTGGAGCGGAAGGAGGAAATTGTGGAGAAGGATTTGTTGTCGTTTACACTTAAGGGCTGGGCGACTGATGTTAGTACTGACAGTCTGATCAAGATTGCGCGGGGTGTGACGAGGAATGCTGAGCGAGAGTAGATGATACGAGGTAGTTGCAAGAGGGGACTCGTATCTTTGATAGTCCTGTGCAGCGCAGTGATGCGGAAAAGTCAAGCTGATGAGCAGAAATACCTGTCTCTCCACAGGAAGTTGAGCTTCCGCCTGCTTATTTTGGGTGCACAAAATCTGTCCACCAGGAATTTATCGCTCTAGTGGCGGCTGTCGCTCGACCCGCACAATGAGCGAACATTACTTATCGACGGTCGTCGTCCGAGTACTTGTGGTTCCAAAAGCCACGAAGATGTTTCTTGCTTCCCTCCTCGTTGATCTGTCCCGTGTCAACAAATGCTAAAAGGCATCAAAGAGCATTGCACTCACCATCTCAATCTCTTTGGGCGTCAGCTTGAAAGTCATAGCACGGAGGTAGTCGGACAGTCGTTGCTCCTTCGACGACGTCGTGATTGCGACAACATCCTGGTCAATGCACCATCGAAGGCAGACCTCGCCAGGGTTAACGGCGTACTTCTTCGACAGAGATGCCAGAATGCCATCGACCGGACCACCAGCACCCTTTGTGACTGGGGTAAGTGGGCCGTACGCTGCGGTGGCGATACCCTTTTGCTTGTGGTAGTTGAGCAAATCTGGGTGCTGAAGGTAGGCATGAAATTCGATCTGAACGCGTCAGTGACATGGCCTTGATCTTATCGTCTCACTTTCACGCACCTGGTTGATCGCCGGAGGGATTGTGCAATTCTCGAGAATGGCATCGAGGTGCTCAGGAAGGTAGTTGCTGACACCAATCGATTTGGCCAGACCTTGATTCTTCACTTCCTCCATTTGCTTCCATTTGGCTTGTTGGTCCTCCTTGGACTCCGCGAAGAACGGGGCGTGAATGAGATAGCTGGTATCTTGTCAGTATGTGTAGAGGCGACGCAATCATGTTAAACCTACAGATCAACATAGTCGACCTGCAGCTTCTTCAAGCTTGTCCTGATGGCCGACGGAATGTCTTGAATGTTGGTGATGACCTTGGTAGTGATGAAGAGTTTGTCACGAGACACGCCACTCTCCTTGATCGCGGTGCCGAGCTCTGTCTCTGTCTTATAGACTTCGGCTCCGTCCAGGTGATAATACCCTAATTTGATGGCGGTCTTGGTCGAGTCTATGCATGCCTGGTCGAGTTTGGACTCGTCTCCAGTCTTGTACCAAGCAGTGCCTGTACCATAGGCCAGCATGGGAATGCTATTGCCTGCGAAGAGTAAGTGTATGCTGGTATGACGTGCTCAGTGGACGCACCATCATTGAGTTTGAGGTTGGGAATGGGCGTATGGATGTTGGCCATGGTGGTGAATCGGCGCGGACGTGTCAGCTGTTGTTGTGGAGTGGCAATAGTCGATTTGAGAAGTCGAAGTCTAGCTGCACTTCTTGTGGTCATCTGGGAAGGCGCGTGTATTTCTTCAGTCAATCATGGAAGTTGCGCTGGCGCCGGACCGTGTGCAGGGTGCCCACATCGGCGTGTTGCGGGGCACACTGGCATACGGAGCTCGCGAATCCTGAGGCAGCTCTTGAACTTGCAATTGGAGCACTCTACGAATGCAGTGTCGTTTGACGCGGTTTGACGCAATTTCTGGTTGGTGACCTTCACAAAGTCGACGCAGGAACAGGAGGACTTCGCTTGCGACCTTGGCATGATTGTCGTTGAGGCTCGCGGGTCAAAGAATTGTGTCTATGTTCGGGCAGCTTGCCCTTCCAAAACGTTTCATAACTGATGTATTCGCTTGTTGACCGCCAATAGCTGCCTTCACGCGGGCCAGACACAGCGAGGCCAGTAGACGTCTTGTCAAGAATTATGCTTACCCTACTAGGAAGTCAATGGATGACATGCCGTCTGCTAGCACGCGGCTGTGTCGATCATCTCTTGTATTCTCCACGCTCCCATGCGTCCCTTGGCGTTATGTGTCGCCTCGCCCAATACAAGTGTGTCCCGTCATGTCTCATTGCTGGAAGCTGCTGCCACGAGTAACTCAGATTAAACGGGAACATGCCACGTGCGCTGTGATGATGCCATCTGCTTGTAGCGCTTGTCGGCTTTCCACCATCCGACAAGAGTCGCAGAATCGTGAGATCCGCAAGCTCACCGTAGCAAGGCAGAGGAGTGTGTAAGCGGTGCACTTCTGATAGATTGTTGTTGCCGGACACGCCATTCTCGGACGGGGCGATGACGATGCTGGGGAGATTGCGGCGATGATCACGCCCAAGCTCAACGTCGTCGGTCCAGGAACAGGCCGCGTCCGCGACTGAGGGCCTCCGCCGATGCCAACCTGAAAGAAAGCTTTCACGACAGTCGACAGCGTGTCGTGTGGTGTGCAGACCAAGCTTCATCAGCCATTTGTCCCGCGCTTGATCAGCAGAGCAGGCGCAAATCACAGCACCTCGATCCGCACCAAGCTGGAGCTGACTGCAGGCGCTTGCTTGCCGAGCCAGCCATCCTTGCGCCCTCGACGAACTCCAGCGCGCGCTGTGCTTTTCCGTCTGCCCTGAAAATTGTCTGCAGACACCCACGACGACGCGAGCCTGCACTAAAGACCGAGCAGTAGACTCAGTGCCTCGCACTCCAGGTGCTGTATCGAGGCGCGCTCGCAATCCGCACTGCAAACTCGCACGGGAGCGCTGGCGCTGGCACTTCGGAACTCCCGGCATCTTTCTCAGCAGCACCGCACTCTCCAGCATACCGCGCGTCAAGCGTGATCGCAGCTTGCGCTTTGCTTTTCACGGATGGCCTTGTAATAGAATACTCTTCACGACTGGCTCCTTGGATACGACTCCAGTTGGAGAAGGTGGAACTACGGCCGTGAAGACGCGGTGCAGCATTCATCCCGTAATACTTTCTAAAAGTTTCTTTGGCCGATATGGACTACTTCAGCTCAGGATCTCGCCGCGGTGGCAATCCACCAAACCGATCAAACACGCCCTCCCAAAGTCAAGGCGCGAGACATGTGGCCGGAGCACCTTCATTCGAGAGTCTAAGAGCTCCTTCAAATATCCGCATTCGAAGACTGCCATCTTATGGCTCGCGGCCGACGTCTCAGATACGTGACCACACAGGATCCCGGCCAACGTCGATACAGGAGGGTGATGAAATCGAGGATGATACCGTCGCTGGTCGACGCCGCAGCTTTTCAGCACCACAGCGTCCGCCCAGCAATATCCTCTCGGACGCGGCAGACTTATCGAGACAGAGGACCATGGACCCAGGTCACCACATGTCAACCATCAGAGAGGACCAGCAGGCAACTGGTTCCAGTTACCGCACGGCACCTCGTACCGATGGCATTCGCGAGGTAGATTCTGGTCCCACTAACCCCGGCATAAATGTCAGAGACATGGCCACTCGCTCGCCTACGCCTGACAGATTAAACCCTGGTACCGCAACTGCCATGCACAGCGCTGGAAACGCAGCGCAGAGGTCGCGTGGCGTCGGACTGAGTCGATTTCGTAGTAATACTTCACTCGCATTCGGCGCCGAGCAGCCCACCTCGCAATATCCAGAAGAAGAGTACGAAGCCGATGTTATTGACCTGCTCGATCTCGTCGATCCTGAAGTTCGCACACTGGGTACACTGACAAATCTGCAAAACTCCTTGTTCGTTCCCGATCTCGGTGGTCTTGTTAATCGTCGGCCTACATACGAGCTATCGAGAAGGCCGACTGCAGATATCGAGGCGATCGCTCGTTCTCGAGCAGGGACTCGCACATCTCGTACGGGCCCGCCGAAAATTCCACGCAAGCCAGTACCCGAAAGGCCCTCGCAGACAGGCACGGACGAAATAGAACTTCAGGACGGGCTCACACGCAAAATGTCGATATCCTCGCAGCTCAGCGACTCACATTATGCTGTGCTTCCTCACGGTGTCCATCTCGATGGCTGGGACGAAGAAGATGTGGCCGAACTTAATGACCACGTGCGGCATCTTTTGCATTCCAAACGAGAAGGATTCAAACGCTC
>JAASLG010001622.1:0-15128 GCA_013365235.1 Cercospora sesami
CCATTCTCCAGCTTCATCCTTGTTGGTCATGCGAACTTTACTTCCTGCCCTCCGGATGATCCTGGTCCCTGGTAACTCGGCATAACCCTAGTGTCGTAGCGCCTGGGAAACGACCTTGCCCTCTTCAGAACCAAGTCTGACTGCTCCTGAGTGATGATGCCAGTTGATTGAACGTGCCGTGATACCGTTGCCAGTTTTCAAGCGAACTAGTTGTGCTGGGCCAGGTTCTGTTGCTTGAGGAGGCCACTAGAAAACCTGTGGAAGGGTAACCAAGGCAGTCGGAGGCCCGGAAGCCCAAGCTCGCTGTTGTCTGCGTTTCATTCCAGAGTCTAATCTTGCGCGCTGCTGTCTTCTCAGCGATGGCCCGATGGCTGGCGAATCCTCTGGATAAGCTGTTCATTGTACGCATAGGTCAAGGCATTCGCAAAGCCGACCAATTGCGTGCTTGCTTGCAGACCTCGCAGCCAAAGTGGTGCAGTGTCAAAAGCCTCCCAAATGCGAGTGGCCATACCAGGAATCCACAGAACAACATAAAGAATTGGGTAGCCGTTGAGGAGTAACATCTTTCGTACCGCTTGCTTCCGCTGCCGGGCTGCAGCAGACGAGATTCGTGTATTCGCGGAAGCGGGCGATGTATGACCGACGAAGCTCAATGGTGCGGTGTCACTGGCGGTGCTGCAACTCGGCGTATGCCCATGTTTGACATTGCTGACAATGCTGCCCACCTCAGACTCTTCTTCGCCAATGTTAGGCTCTTTAGCCCTCCAAGGCGTGTCGTGGTGATGGCCGAAGGTTGTTGTGATAGAGGACCTTACGCGAATGTGGCGACCTCCTCGCTCCTCGTGTGTTGTGGGGTGGTGCTTGTCTTCGATGGTGCCGAGCGGATGTCCGGAGGAGTCGTATGTGCCGCCGCTGCTGGAACCCACGCCCAATCGTCCGTATGCGCGCATAAGGTAAATGTAAATATATGTGTAAATGGCAATGGTGATGACAAAGATGGCTATGCGCCAACCATGCGTCAAGGCATATCGCAGTCCAAAGTACTTGGCTTGGATCCAACACCAATTCCCGCTCACTGGTCCGTAGAGGTCGAGACCTAATGCTACGTTCGCTATAGGCGGTCAGCGGAGGATTTTATCAGTCGAGTCTGCTGTAGGTTCACCTGTGATGATCGGCATTATCCATGGAATCGCACATACGCAAGCCACCTGCCACCACGGAGGCTCGATGACGAATCGTGGTTGCCGCACAGTCAGGAGCACTGACAAAGAGATGACGAGAATATTGAAGTCAATCGCCTGGACTGAGAATTGTCCAATGTAGCCGTTCGCCGTGCATGCTGGGCCGATAGAGAGCTCGGGACCAGGTTTGTGTACTCTCGACAGCACGACAGCGCCGGAAATGCTGTTGTTCAGAGAGTTGATCCAATCTGCAATGGGTCAATACTGAGCCGACTGCTTCACGAATGCTGTGGTCGCATACCAGATACCAACAGGTTCACAATCAGTGCCTGTCTGAAGTGTCGCTCGGGCGGATACAGGATGTAGAAGATGCCGAAGACGGTGCTGGCCAGAAAGGACAGGCAGGAGCATATGAAGGTCGGGATGGCGGCCTCGAGAGGGACCATCTTGACGATTGGGAGGACGTGAAGTCCCACTGCGCATGTGTCGACTCCGCAAGACTGAGGAGTCGTGACGACGGCGGGATACGGCCCTAAGTAAGCTGCGAGCTGCGCAGTCAATGGCCAGCACCCCCATGCTTGCCGTCCTCACGCTGCCAGGTTGTCATCTGAGGCCTGGCAATCCGCTTGCTTGGGCCTGAGCGAAAACGCCGGGGCCATGTCTTGAACTCTGCACTTCCCGTCAAAAACTCCGAAGAGAGAGGGACACGTCCCTTCATCGTGCCGGGCACCGAATGCGATGCTTGATGAAGACGGCAGTCATCAAACTTTCAAGTGATGCAATCAAATCGCAGATTGAGTGGTGCATGGTGTCTACGAGGAACGCCAGCTGCAGAGTGTGTCGAGAAGATGAAAGGACGACCGGACACGAACGGGCCAAGAAAAGGTTCGTGCCAAGTCGAATGCCCGCACGAGGCCGGCGCGTGGGGAGGCCCTTGTGCTCTCTCGTCACAGTCAGACCTGCCTCAGTTCACCCTCCATCATTGGTCCCTATTTCGAAGGACTATGGCGTGGTCGTGTCTTCGCGTCCATCGTATCGCCCGGGTGCTTCACTAATCGAGCTCGATGAGGCAGTCCAGGTGCTGTGCCAGACCTGCCGTGGCCAGAATGAGAAAAGAAGCCCAGAACTTGGCTGCGAGCACGGTGATCCCGAGCACTCCTATCCGGAGCATTGCAACATGGACAAGACGCCAACCTCTCTGTGAAGGAGAGCGGCGAGAAGGCCACCGCCAAGCACGGCGATGTAGGGATAGAAGTACCCAGCTCAGTATTGACCCTGCAGTGAGTCCGGAGCGGCCGATAGATGTCGAATCGTCCAATGGGTGCAAACTTCGTCGGCGAAACTGCAACGGAGGTATCGCAGTGGAAGAACATCTTCACGTTCACACGCGTGTATGGCATTTGCGCATCCGCCAAGCATTTTCCTAGTTGTGGAGAAACCATGATGTCGATGATCGCCACCGGAACACCGTGCATCCATCATCAAGGGCTCGGATAATCAACTTCAAACGTTTCCGATGATGCTGGAAAGCCGGGCACAGCGCAAGGACATTCTGATGTAAACTTTAAGCATCTTGCGACCAGAATCTTGGGGCTTGATTTCCGTGTCTTGATGCCAATCGATTAGGGCAACCGGCCCGAAATATGCTGTGACATTCGATTTAACAGGAGAATCATACTCGAGTGCTGGATCAGTCAGCCTGGAATCAGTCAACAGATGAGATAATGTAGGCAGATCGGCAAGACTTCCTGAAAGAGCTGATAAGTAATCTGATCTGACATCTCAGCATCGCCGGCCTCAACAACTCTGAATGCCGGCCGTCACTGGTAATGAAAAGACATCCTACATTCCCAGGTACGAAGTCTTGGTGTTCCTCTCGCGTGCACAACTCAGCATTGGCGAAAATGCCGAATTCGAGTCGTGATCGCCTGCGGAGAAAACAAGGCCGAGGCTGCAGCTGATACCAAGACCTTTCGTTGATCCCGCGCCTGATTGGCTCCATCGTTTCTCCTATGGCACCGTGACAGCTCTAACCTGACTACACTTTCACCTGCAACTGGCTCGCTGGAAGAGCCTCTTGCCAATGTGGGTAATTCATTGGAAAGATCTGTCGTCAGTTGTTGCTTCCCCGGCTTGACTTGCTCACGCACATGGTCGATCCTCTGCGTATTGCATGCGAGCATACGAGCTGAACCACCGTCCTGTGCCCCAACTGGTCGAATAGTGCCAAAGCATGGCATCACTGCTCGAGGAGGATGCAAACCGAGCCAGGAACGAGATGCGACCCCGCAGATCGAGAATTGTCGTCAAGACGTGATGAAGATATAAGAGTAAAAGAGAACCAATCTTGGAAGCCGTGTCAACAGCGATCTACCTCACAAACAACCTTCCAGGAAATTCTCTCGCCATGCGTCTCACGTCTCTCCTCATCAGCGGTCTGTTGACAGTCGCTTCCGCCCATCCACTCTACACAGTCGTCAAACGTGACGCAGCAAGCATAGTCGCCGCACTCAAGAACGTCCAAACCAACGTCCAAACCTTGAACGCGACAGTCAACACCTTCAACAAAGGCGACCTCGATGGACTCATCAAAGTGCTAAAGATCCAAAAGGTACTACTCACGAATCTAGACTTCGCCCCGCCAGAAAGAAATCATAGCCTAACACAACCCACCAGCAAACCTCCGCAGTTGGCGACTCTGTCGTATCCGCCGCCTCTACAGCCCAACAATCCGAAGTGCTCAACGAAGCCGACACGCAAAAAGTCGCCGAAGGCGTCCTCGCCCTCAAAGCAGACCTCGATACCTTTCTCCCCAACCTCTCGAGCAAGAAACCAGCTTTCGATAGCGTCGCATTCCTCTTTTCTGTCAGCAAGACAGTCGCTCAATCCCTCCAGACGCAAAAACAACAGAGTGCGAATTTGGGAGATGCGATCACGGCGAAGTTGACGGGACCGTTGGCTGGGTTTGCGCCTTTGATTAATGCGCAGATTGCGGAGCAGTTTGATAAGGCGATTGCGGTGTTTCAGCAACAGGGAGGGTTGATTCCGCTGCCGCCGATTCCATCGTTTGGTTAACCGTGAGACTGAGGAATGATATCGATGAAAAATGTAGATGAAGCATGACAATAAGTAGAGAAATCCGGCAGAACCTATATCATGTATGCCTGTATGACTACTTTCCTGCCTCGGCAGCTTGCAATGTGGTCTTTTGATACTTCCGCCCTGTGTCGCTCCAATTTTTGCACATCTATGCGCCTTTCAGCACTTGATCGATGACCCTGGCATAGCTAACGAGCTCTTCATCCTGCATAGCTCTCGTAACAAGCTGTATCGACGTCGGAGCACCATGCACGTCCTCACTCCGATCTGTGTCCCTGGTCAGTATAGTTCAACAACCTCACTTGCACAGCCAAACTCACAAATGCGATTCGTCTCCACCTCCGGCTTCGCCAATTCATCCCGATCAACAGCCTTATCAACCTTTCCCACCGGAATGATCAACCCTGGATACGACAACAAGTTCCACAAAATCGTATAATGCGGTACCCCAAAATCATCATGCGGCACAGCAGTCGTCTGCGCCGGCGGACAGAGAATGATATCGAGTTTGTTCGCGACCCATAAATCGTGCCAGAGAGCTTTATATTCACCAGCAAGGACATTGAAGCTGAAGAGTTCTTCGAGGGTATAACCTTCGGGTTTCGCTACCATTGTACCCAATGTACGTTGTAAAGAAGGGATGAGAGGTTCGCCTCCAGCTTCAATGTTTTTGAGGAAAGTTCGAGTGTTGTCCATGGACCAGTATGCTGTTGCGATGTCGACGGAGGTTTTGATTGAGGGGGTGTTGTTCAATACGATGATTTCGTGGCCGGCTGCTGCCAGGGCTTTGGCTGCTTCGTCAAGGGTTCTGCGGACTGGTGGGTGAGTGGGAAAGGATGGGTCCTCGATGTAGTAGCCTATGCGAAGTTTTGAGGGAGTTTGGTCTGCGATTGCTGCGCGCCAGGGATAGATCATTGCTGTGGGGTCGTGGTCCCAGGGTGAGGCCTCGAGAATGGCACGCAGGAAGAATGCTGTGTCTTCGAAAGAGTTTGCGAGGGGACCTGCGCAGGCTGGGAAGCCGGGGCTTCCGCGTGCTGAGCACCAAGCTTGGTTTCCGTAGGGTACTCGGCCTGGAGTAGGTTTGAAGCCATATGTGCCGTTGCACCTGGTGTGGAAAGCATAGGTCAGAATTATCGCAAGGCGTACAACGCAGATACTTCCTTTGAGAACTTACAGAGCTGGTATTCTCACACTCCCACCAATCTAAGCAACAAATCGTCAGTCCCCACACCTCAAGCGTAGCTCGCGACAACTCACATCTGTTCCAACACCTAGTGAAAACATCAGTAGAAGTCCTTCATAAGAAGTAGACCAACGAGAGAAAGTACTCACCAATCACCGACCCCCGAAAAGCCACCAGCGCTCCCTCACCCCCACTACTCCCTCCCGCTCCCAACCTCAAATTACTCGGATTCAACACCCGTCCAAAAACATTATTATGACTATCCGCCGTCATAAGCGTCAAAGGCACATTCGTCTTACAGTACAAAATCGCCCCCAGACCCAACAACAAATCCACTAGCGGTGAATTCTCCATATCAGGCTCTCGATCCAAGAACGACACAAATCCCAGCGAAGATTGCACGCCTTTATAGCGGAAAGAGTCCTTGATGGATATTGGCACACCGTGAAGAGGTCCGACAGGTTTCCCGTGTTCGGTGAGGTAGGCGTCGAGTTGGGCGCCGCGGGTGAGAGCGTCGGAGAAGAAGGTTTCTGTGAGGCAGTTGGTGAGTTGCTGAGCGATTGCGGCGCGTTTGCAGAAGGCTTGGGCGACGGAGAAGGCCTTGAGGGCACCGAATTGGACGCTTCTGGCGAGGGAGGTTGCGTTTAGTTCTGTGATTTGGAGCTCGGTTGGGGATAGGACGCCACATTTGGCTGGTATGTCGAGGACGTTGATGGGAGTTGCTTCGTTTCCGATGATGTATTCTTGAGGGAGGCGCCATTCTTGGGGGATTTTGGAGAGTTCTGCTGCTCGTTTTGCAGCTGCTTTGGCTTGCCAGTCTGTTGTTGTGTCGGCCATGGTATGAGAAGGTTGACTTCGATTGCTGTCTTCCTGCTTGATGTGAGGACTGAATCTATAGCTGATTGTCAGCCGAGGTTCTAGGAAGTCTGCAGAGGGCGTGCGTGTTCAGTTATATCCTCATCCGGCAGCTAGGAGCACTTCTGATACGAGGTGCGATACGTGTATACCACCGGGCCGGCATTGGCAGGGCGTGGAGTGGAGGGAAGGAGGGGAAGCGGGCAGGGTAAGCTCGGAAGCCCTAAGCTTGGCATAACATTTGGTTTACTGCTTCAGTACAATCGCACCATATGCACCAAGTGTCACCTGATCGCCATTGATTCGAACTCTCCCATTCGACACCAGCTCGGTCAGGCCAGTATACTTGCCGGTCTGAACAGCTTGTTCTTGGTCCGAGAAGTTGAGCAGCACAACAGCTCTTGAGCCATCTGCATCCGTCCGCTCCCATCCGAGAACATACTCCCCAGTCTCTTGCTCGTCCATCGGCTCGTAAGTGCCGTAGACAAACAGATCCTTCTGCTCCTTTCGCAAACCAAGCATCTTTTTGTAAAATGCCATGACGCTATCCGGATCGTTCAACTGGCTCTCGGCATTCCATTCCTTGTGATCTTTATTGATAGTCATCCAAGGCGTAGCCTGAGGTGAGGTAAAGCCTGCGTTAGGGCTTGCATCCCATTGCACAGGCAAGCGTCCGTGGTCACGAGCTTTCAGTTGAAGCTCCTTTAGCACATCACCCATCTTCGATGCGTCGCCGCCGCGTCGTTGAAGGATTTCCTTGTAGTAATTGCTGCCCTCGACATCGATGTATGCCTCGGCAGGATAGTCTTTGCCGAGATTAGCCATGCCAAACTCCTGGCCAGCGAGCAAGTACGGAGTACCACTGAGTGTAGTCAAGTAGATTGCGAAGAGCTTCGCTGCTGCAGCCCGGTGTTCCGGGAGATCTGAACCGTATCTGCTGAGACTCCGTCCACTGTCGTGATTATCCAGGTATATGCTATTCCAGCCATCGAACTTCGGCATAGCTTGTTGCCACATGTTTGTGATTTTGCGCAGTTTCCGCGGGTGGAAGTCATCCCGAGAGTACTTTCCAGTTGGCCCAAAGTCCATATCAACCACATCGCCGGTGAAGACCATGTTCAGCTCGTGCCGGTCCTTCGCCACATAATCTGACACAGACTGCTCGTCTTTGGTAAAGCCTAACTCTCCGACAGTCATCACGTCGTAATGATCGAAGACCTCGGTGCGCATCTCACGAATGTAGTCGTGCATTCTGGGCCCAGAAGCGAAGAACTCAGACCCGTCTTGGTACTTTGACTCGGGATCTGTGATCTTTCCATCCGGTAAGTCTGGGTGTTTGCTCATCAAATTCATGCTGTCAATGCGGAAGCCGTCGACGCCACGATCGAGCCAGAAGCGCATGTCCCCGTAGGTCGCCTGTCTCATCTCCTCGTTCTTCCAGTTGAGGTCAGGTTGTGAGGGGAGGAATAGTGCAAGGTAATATTGCTGTGTAACTTCGTCAAAATGCCAAGCACTGCCACCGAAAATGCTCCTCCAGTTGTTCGGCTCTGTGCGATTGCCATGTTCGTCAATTTTAGGGTCTCGCCAGAAGTACCAGTCCCGCTTTGGATTACTCTTGGATTTCCGGGACTCCTTGAACCAGTCATGTTCGTCACTCGTGTGATTGACAACCAAGTCCATGAGCAGCTTGATCTGGTTGACATGGAGCTCATCAATCAGCCGCTGAACGTCTTCAAGTGTTCCGTAGGGGCGGTGGATGTCTCTGTAATCTGAAATGTCGTAGCCCATGTCATTTTGTGGCGAGGCGTATATCGGTGATAGCCAAAGAGCGTCCACTCCGAGGGACTTGATGTAGGGGATTTTCGATATGATGCCAGGAACATCTCCCAGCCCGTCTCCATTGCTATCTTTGAAAGACGCTGGGTAGATCTGGTAAACGCTGGCTTCCTTCCACCACGTCTTCTCGATCGTCTTCTGAGCCATCTTGGCGTGCTGTGGAGGCGGAGATTCTCTGTGAGGCATTGTGAGATTGTGAGAATGATGAATCGGGCTTGACTCACAGTGCTCGATTTCACGCTGATATATCAATTCACAACACCACTAAGTCATCGACTTCGAGCGGATAGTGGAGGGCGATCCTACTACCGTAGACAAGTGTGGAGTCGGCGAAATTGGCCCCTTTGGGAATTTTGGCGAAAGATGCAGTCGGTCGGACCGAGCTTGCAGAATTGAACCAGCAGAACAGACAGAACAACGAGCAAGTTGGAATGTGACACCTGCTCGACATGAGGATTCCATCACCACTGCTCAGCGATGGCCATACACCCGCGCAGTGCCTCGAACGACGACTCACCCATTCCAAGGGTCCCATCTGCATTGATCGAGCTTTGGCAGTGGCTTTGCTTATTGCCTCTTTCGCATCAAACGACTTTGTCTTACAAGACCTTTACACACTGATTCAACATTCGAGTTGTCTATGCTTCTTGCACAAAGAAAGGAATGAACAATGCCTTTGTCTCTATGCCTTCTTGCTCAAGTGTATGAGGGTTATAAGTTCACAGCACATCGCAACCTGCATACCCTCAATCTGCCAAAACCAATCCTATTGACACAGAAAGCACCATGCCAACGCGGGACGAATTCCTTGCTAATCCCGGTCTAGTGCCGCAAGACAGTGAGTCGCAGTGCATGACCTGCCATGAGACGCCCGCTGTCGAACCTGTCATTACTAGCGGCTGCGAATGCTGCGTTGTCTGCTGCCGCGAGTGCATTTTGGAATGGTTCCGATCCGGTAGCGGCAAGTGCGCAACCTGTATAGTCTATTACTTCACCATTCCAGAAAACGAGGATAGTGAAGACAGCGAGAACGATGACAGTTCCGACGAGGATTATGACCCCGGCTACATTCGCCTGTACGATGAAGACGAAGAATATGAAGATGATGGCGAGGACGAGTCTTCTGACGAGGATGAGCTGGACGGTCCCAGTAATTGGGTGAGAAGCCACCAAGCGTCTTCGGCGGAGTACATGAGATTGTTGGAGATCGGGTCATCGCAGTGGGCGTCCTGGGATCAGTCTCAGTAGCAGTCCGAGGGAAATGAAAGGCATTAGTAGATCATCATTCCGAGACTTCGAGCAGCAAAGCGGTAGGAAGAAGAGCATGCAGTTCCAGTGCACGAAGAGAGAGAGGCTCGAGCCGGCGAGGTTTAGCATTCTTTAGGAGTCACCGTTGATAGATATTTGCAATGATACCCCACCACATTTTGATCTTCCGAAAATGTTACTTGTCTCATTCCTCGTTAATTATGCCCAGTGCACGCCAGTCCAACGTGATGAACTTCTTAGCGAACTGCTATCTGGAGTGCCATGTTCTACTCAGCACGTTTTCACCTACTCGATTCAAAACGAACGGCAGCACGTTCCTACTCAAGACAGACAACAACAATCAGATGATATTATGCGATTCATTTCTTACATTTCTGTGGCCATTAGTATTGGAGAAAAAGTCGAAAAGTCATGCTAATCAATTTGGAAGCGTTCGAGATCTATATCAGCCAGTGATTACAGCCATCATTCTCCCCTAAACATACGCCTAGTTCCACCAGTCGGCTTCCTGGTCTAGGTATTGACTGTACAGATAGACGCGCTTCGCCTGTTCGACCATGTGCTCGATAACATCGAGCATGTACCGCTGCACGATAGTAGGATTCTCCAGCTGCCTCTGCTCCTGATGAGCCTGATACAACTCCCTGAATGTCGGAGAGACATTTCTCAGCTCGTTGACGGCACGATCCATGAGTTCGTGGCGCGCTTCATCGGAAGTCATCGCGTTGCGGCTATCAAGTGATATGATCACTCTTCCAAGAGACTGTACCACAGCGTGAAACTCCTCGTGGATTTGTCTGCCCAACCAGTCGAAGCGCTCCCTGAGAGATGTGTTGGCGTGAATCTCCTCCTGACCGTCTCTGCTTGCCCAGTCCAAAATTTCTCTGTGGAATGTGTTGGCGTGGACCAAGAGTGCGTCGATCAAGGGAGGCGCGTCGAATAAGGCTAATCTTTCGACTATGGCAGGAGGAAAGAGGCGTATGTGGCCTTCGCGTTCGTCATCCTCTTCTTCGTCGAAATCCCGAATTTCGCTGAGGTCATTTGCTCTCAGAGTATCGTTTTCTGGGTCCCTCGTCGCGGAGTTCAGAAGGTAGACATGTCGAAGTTCCTCGAAATGGTCTGTTGCGGCCTCCTCGACAGTGACTGGAAGGCCAAAGGTGAAGTAGGGTGGCGGATAGTCACCTTCCAGCCATGGAGCATCTTCGCGGTTCTGGTCCTGTTCGTTGTCTCCATCGTCCTGGTCATCACTGTGGCGTTTAATGAAGTGGAAGACGCGCTCTGCCTCCTCTGCTACCTGCTCAACGATGTAGAGCAGATATCTCTGCAGGGGATTGGGATCATCCATCCTCCCTTGTGCCTCGATGGAGTTGTGCAGTTCTTGAAATATGGGTGACTCGTGTCTCAAGTCACCCAGCACTTCTTGCAGCAGCTGTTGATGGCATTCCTCGAAAGTGAAGTGCTGCCCGTGGAAATCCAGGATAACCTCGCCAACCGTTTCAACCAGGAGGAAGAAGTCGTCCTCATCTGCTCCTTCTGAGCCTTGCAGGGCACCTTCCAGTTGCTCATTGTAGAACGTGTTGGCGTCAGCTAGCAAGAAATCGATCAAAAGGTAAGCATCGACACAAGCCTGTCTTGTCATGCTCGCGTTTGCGGGGCTGTACTCGTTGTCAAAGAAACGGAAGTTATGGATTTGTTGCAGTACCTGCTGCTCATTCTCCAGAGTGTCCATTTCTCCCATCTCGTCGAGGTCAAGCAGATATATTACCTCATCTCCCTCGCCATTTGGGGCGAAATTTCTGACAGCGGCGTTGATTCCAAAGGTCGGCGGGCCAGACGCTGTTTCGTTGTCCTCAGCTGTGTAGTAATACTCTGTCCTACAAGTAGGGCAATTTGGACTATATCCAAACCAGTCCAGAATGCACTGCTGGCAGTAACCTACGCGGCACTCGCATCCGCTAGTCATTACCGGGTTTGTCGCTTCGTCATGACAGATAGCACAGTCTGCCCCTGTGTTGTGTGGCACCAGGCCAGGGCTTGCAAGGAACTCGTCTCGTGTGGGCATCTTGTACTTCGTTCTTCTTGGGGTTTGGTTTTGAAGAGAAACCTGGATCTAGATGGCGATCTGGTGCTACTCTTATACTCGAGGGGGGAAGATGCATAGACAAAGACATTGTCCCTGTCCTAGTTGTCTTCTTCCACACATCGAGAACATCTGTGGACAAAGGCTTTGAAGCGAGCAGACAACGTCCATGTCGTATTAGTGCGTCTAGATGTCTGAGCACAAGTAAGTCGATCCAGGGAGTGAACAGACACGTGGAGTGCTCCACGGTCTGAGAAATGTCGCCCAAAATATGCCTCGTAGTGTATAGCGTCGCGAAGACTTGTGTATTCGTGCGTATAGAGTTTGGGATGTGTATATGATTGCATTGCCTATGCATGGTCTTGTAAACGTGAATGGTGGTTGTTGGAAGAAGGAGCGCGGAAGGAGAGTGTGTCATCAAGCTGTTCAGGAGGAGACAAAGAGCGATCATGATTTCGAATATGCCCCTGTCTTAGTTGCTCAACGCCTCAGTGTTTGAGATCTACCTCTCCCAAGTCGGATCCATAGTTGCCGCGCGTCGGAATTATGAAGATAGTAACGACAGTGTCTGCTGCCTGCGCTTCGCGTGAGATATCGCGCTCCATCCGAGGAAAGAACGCCACTGCCACCACCGCGACTGCGAGAGTGAACGAGCGAAGACATACACCTGACTTTGGAGGTAGTGCAGGATCTTCACGCGTCGATATGGCATTCACTCCGTGCCTATTCACTTGGCCTGCACACAGGGTACCTTAGCAAAGACTCAAAGCGACAATGTTCTTTCTCACCACAACCTTTCCCCCAAAGATACAAGACCTCCGAATCGCAACAGCACATCGCTATTACAATCCTTCTCAAGACCAGGCACGACTGTCACGACAGACAGCACCACAAACATGCCAACACGCGACGAACTCCTCGCTGGCTTCGTGCCACAAAACACAGCAGTCCGAGAGTGTATGATTTGCCAGCAGGAACCTCCAACTAACCCCGTAACAACACAGTTCTGTCAATGTCGTGTAGTATACTGCCGCGACTGTCTTCTCCGTTGGTTTCAGAGAAGAAATAAATGTTGCACTTGTCCTGCCATATACTATGAGAATTCTTCCGATAGTGAGGCTTCTTCCGAAGATGAAGATAGTAGTGACGACGACAGCGAGGACGAAGACCAGGAAGACCAAGAAGACGAAGGTCCAGCAGAAACCGCACCAGGACCTTTCGAACTCCCCGTGACGATCAAGGAAATCCCCCGCCCGAGTGGTGGACCACCATTCAAATTCTACCTCCTCAACTCCATAACAGATGCAGCGGAGCGCAGTGAAGCTTTAGATACTATCATCCGATTCCGCGCCTTCCCGGGAGCTCGTACGGGTGGAGTAAACGGCCAAGCACCGCAGCCATCAGCTTCAATCGAAGCATATCTCATGATCGACGCTTTCTTGCAAGACGCTATGATCATTCATGGCAGCGCCATCACGCAGATCCCCTGGAACGGCGAGATAGGTTCCATAGAGAAGTTCATCAAATTGGTGACATCGCTCGGACAAGCCATCATCCAGCTCGATGGCCGTCACGATTTGACTTCTCTTGCGGTGGGCCGAGAGCTGTGCGAGGGTGCGCTGGCCGGCTTGAGGTCAACTTGTCCCGGACTCGCAGAGACGTACGAGAGATATCTGGAGCAGGACATGCCGTTTGCAGATTGGGACTTGGTGGGGCGGTATTTGCCACACTTGGCTAAGAGAATGGCGAAAGTGGCGGAGCGGATCCATTTGTTTCGACAGACTTGAATATGGTGATCTTGTTTGCGAAAACTTCCAGAGGTAGAGGTTGGCAGTCGGTGTGCATAACATGGGTATCTTATCGAATCAGAACCAGCAACGTTCGGGATCAAGAAATGGGAAACGTACGCACTGCAAGCGGTGCAGAGTGGTGTTTGTGGGATCTGTAGAATATGTCTAGAATCTGCTGATGTCACGTCCGAAGATCCAGTTGATTGACCAGTAGATGGGAATCAAGATCTTGTTCCGCCAGCTGACAGTTTTGGTCAAATATGCACCTCGCCAAATGAGCCAGGCTATCCGGCCTGAGATGTTCGCTCCATTTCCTTCCAGAATGGCTTTTTGTGATCCCAGATAGGCCATCACGCCCAAGTTTTCTGTGTCAAATGTTAGCTATTTTGGTCCACGTTCGTGCATGTATTGCTTACTATAAGTGAACTCCTGTGACTCAATGTCACCTTTGTTCAAGCGTTTTGCCAGCCAATTAGCCTTTTGTGAGGCTACTTGAGCAGTCGCCGGATATGCTGTGCCCTCGAGGATAGCACAATCTCCCAATGCGTACACGTCCCTGATAGGTTGTTCGTTGGGATCCTTGGCCTGCAGTCGGCCATTTGTGACGATGCCGCCATTGCGCTCGTGCTTCTGCACTTTGTCCTTCAGACTGTATTCGACGAAGGGATTCATCATTAGCCCCGTCGACCAAACGCACATCCCAACTGGAATCTCGCCTTCTTCCTTGATCTTCAATGTGTATAGCGATGAGCCGTCTTTGACTCCGGATGAGGCTTGCATCTCATTCGGCAACCCCCGCCGTAGTTCTTCAATGTGATGACTTGTCTTGATGCTTATTCCTTGCCGTGAGAAAGTCTTCATGGCGTATTTCCCAAGTGTTTCGTCGAACATGCTCAGCACCTTGTCCGCAACATCGTAGACCGTGATGTTGACATATTTGATGAGCTCTGGGTATAGTCGCTTCATGTCCTCGTGCACCATGTCGTACAGCTCAGCACTCCACTCGATACCAGTAGGTCCTCCGCCGACCACCGCAAAGTTCAGGTAGACGCGCTTCATCTCTTCGCTCACTGTGGGCAGCGCAGCCATCTCGAAGCAGGATAGGAGATGGTTGCGGATTCTCCTCGCATCTCCAACATCCTTGAGGAAGTATGCATTCTCTTTGACACCTCGAGTGTTGAATGTCTGAGCGTAGCATCCCACAGTGATGACCAATTTATCGTATGCAAGATCGAATACCTCTCCCTTCTTTTTCTCCACAGCCTTCACATGATCTCTCTGCTTTTCCGACATTGTCTCATACCGGCTTTCCGTCAATGCCTTCGAGGCGACCGAATCCTCCACAGCCTCTTCCAAAGACAATGTCTTGTTCTTGAAGTCGACCTGGTCTGCCCAGGCCTGAAAGAAGCCGGCGCCATATTTGCGTGCACGGAAAGCTCGATTCGGTTCGATGGTCGTTCGGAATTCGAGTGTCCCCACAGAGGTCCCCGCCAGTAGAGGTGTGAAGACGAAATATGAGCGCGGTGATACCAGAACGATCTGGTATTTCCGAGGATCCAATGCTCTCGACAGCGTGAAGCCTCCCCATCCTGAACCTAAGATCACGACTCTTTCTCGGCCATCGCGCTGCTCGTCCAGCTGTTGTGTCGAGAGATGGCGGGCTTGTGCAGCTTTTCTGGAGCTGAGTGCTAACGTGCCAGAGCGGAGAGTATGTGAAGTCAGACTGGCCAATGCCCGCCGCTGTGTACAGAGCATGGCTCTCAAGGAGAATGTTGTCAGTCACCTACCGGTATTCGACAATCATCGAGAGGAAGTCATCCACTTCTACAAAAGCG
>JAASLG010001623.1:0-12092 GCA_013365235.1 Cercospora sesami
CGAACGCTGCACGAACTTGATCTGCACGGAACGCAACAGGGCATACAACGCAGACTGATGGCGCGCAACGAGCATGGATCGTGATCCCACAGCCTGGGAAAAGGTTAGCAGTTTGCTCGATACAACAAGCAGAACGAATACTCACCATTGCACCTGAACAGTTCGTCATCGCACCTCTCATCACAAATCGTACAAAGGGTTCTTCGATCGGCCTGTCTCCGTTGAAGGCAGTGACCTTCTACCCACTTGGTCATGTCGGTGTCTCGGACGGTCTGTGTCATTGTCGGTTGCATGATGGTGCTTGCCGCCAGCGTGCTCTGCGCATACACACTCGGCGCGTAGCTCGAGCCCGATAAACCACCTCCAAGGGTAGATGTGGACATGCTTGATTGGTGACCAAGAACTTGTGGGCCTGGCCCATGACCAAGGATTGGTGCGCTAGGTCTGCGAACTGTGTTCATGCGATCCATGCCAAACTGATCCGGTATGTTAGTCCTATCCGCTAGAGGATTTCGAGCATGAAAGAGAGAATGTACCGTAGAGTTCCGCCTGCCCGTACCATCGGCAAAGTGACCTGAGCGCTTCTCGCGTAGCGAAGCCTGCAGGGCAAAGCCGCTGTCATTTCTCGAGACTGGTGTGCTCGGAAAGTTCATCGACACAGGCGATGGTGCTGTAGTCGGCGAAGGCGGCGAGGCTCCAGAAGAATTGCTCTTAGCACCCGTGGAGCTGGTTGAAGGCCGATCGCTACCAGGTCCTGAGCCAGGCCTCTGCACGAGGAAGGCATTGCATACTGTTGCCCTTGAGGTGGAGTCCAAGCTTGATGCATCGCCGAATGTCGTCGAGCTCTCGCTGACGTAGTTTGCCAATGTGGAAGGAGTCGGTCTTGAATTGAAGACTTGCGGGTTCTCGGAAGAAAAGGAATCGTGCGGGAACGTCTCGATTGCGTACGCTGGAGGGCCGATCGGTACACCAAAGCGGGTGTGATGTGGAGCTGCGGCCTGTAGCAATGCTTGGAGTTTCCGTCTCTGTGGTCGTGGAAGTTGAGTCTGATAATCAGTGCTAGTGATGGTGTTCTCATCAAGATCCACCAGGCAGTAGTCATCGTCCGGAATCTCAAGCTTCTCATACCGCTTTTCCACGCCAGCAATATAGGGACATGGTGCTTCAAGAGCCTGAATCAACCTGTACGGGAGCACAGGAATAAGCACTCCAGTCCACTTGAGGGGATAGAGCAGACTTTGCAGCGCTGAGCATGCCAGTTGCAGCATCGCAGTATGCGACGAAAGCAGAATGATCCTAGATTCTGCAAGTGCATACTCGAAAAGAGCAATTATGTTCGGGATGGATAGGCAGCGGAAGAGCGCGTAGAGGTCGGTGTTTCGTGACCCAGGAAGTTCGTTGATCGCTTCCTTCCTCGCGTAAAGCCGCAGATCTCTGACGGCAACTTCAACCTGGGTAATGGATGTGATGGGACTCAGAGCTTCAATGCATAGGTTGCACACATAGCGCTCGAGTGGCTGCCATAAGCCAACTTTCGGAGAGCTGGGTGGAATACGCAGAATGGCGCCGTTCGTCATCGGCACGATAACTGCCTTGAGCCATTCCTTCCAAAAGCTCGTTAGGCCCCCATCACGTCCAAGAACGCCATAAGCGCGAGGAATCCAGAAGCCAGTGTCGCCCTCTGTGAGACCATCGATTTTCGAAGCGGCTCCGTGTCGTACAGGCCTCAGAAGGTCAGTCATAAGGCCAATCTTCTCTTCCACAGCACTAATGTCTTCTTCGAGTTTCTCCCGCTCCGCTGAGCCCAACTCGTAATTTGGAAGATCTGATAAAAGCCGACTGAGCTTGGCTCTCTCGGAAGATAGACGTTCACCAAGACTTGCTGCCAGCTCGCGCTCTTCTTCACTCATATTTGCTTTTCTCCACTCATCACACTCCTTCTCGAGTCCCTCGGAAGCTGAGTCGCTGAGTGGCACCCACATAGTCACGCAGATGCCATGAAGCTTGCTGTTGTCCGAGTTTGTCATTGTGAAACCATGCCATGTGGACCTGGGCCTCTCATCTGAGGAAACCACAGTGACATCGTTCGGGAACACAAACATTGGTACATAGTCCGGGAAGGGTGTGCGTCGTTTCGATTCGTCGAACATGGTCTTCGTGGGATAGCGATCGAGGAGCACCGGCTCGTATCTTCGCTTGAGTGGGTGCATATCCGCGGGCGTTTGAAATGGCTGCGGTGTAGGTATTACTGAGTTATACCCGCTCAGTCGTTTGGACTGTCTCGCCGAATTTTTGCTCATCACAGACGACGCCCGTTTCATGCTGTTCATTGTGGACAATCGCCTTCTCAAACTTCCCACGCCACTCTTAAGACTTGTATGAGGCGTCTCATCTTGTGTAATGCGCACCGTCTTCGGTCGTTGGACCTTCGCTCTCGCCGGAGGATCCCTAATCACCGCACCTGCTGCAACGTGGATATCCTCGAGGAAGCTGTCTCGCTCTGAAGCGAACTTCTTAAGCGCCTCTTCGAACGCATCATCGCTCAATCCCGATCCTCCTATGGTGCCTGCCTTGATCGTCGTACTACTGCGATTGCTGGCGGGTAATCGTTCCTCAGTCACATTGATGATGCTGCCCACGCTCTTTCTCGCTTCGAAGCTGTATCGCGAGCGTCGCTGCGTGTCATTGGGTGACCCTGGCGTCGTCGGTCGTCCTGAGGCATGTTCGATTGCGAGCTCGAGATCCTCATCGATCGTTTCTTCTACCGGGGCAGCGGGAGCAACCGCAGCGAACTTCTCGTCAAACACTTGCGCCGACTCGATGCCCGCAATAAAGAAGTAGTCGGCGAGCGGGGCGGAGGTGTCGCCATTGGGAGAGCCTTTGCCCGAGGCGTCCTTGTGCGATTTGGCGGCGGGAGCCATGGAGTGAGGAACGCTGCACGCGTGGTCGAAGGAGTGGACGTGCAAGAACTGCACAGGGCGGTGGGTAGATGGGGTCGAGTGTTGGTGCTAGTGCTGGTCCGGCACGCAGACGGCTACCTCATGGAGCGGTGTCGCCAGGAAATATCGTGGGCTGCAGCATGTGGTTGTTACACAAGCGCCAGGTGGAATGGCTGCGCGGACCCGCTCGACAGCCGGCTGGTATCACGTAGGAGCCGGGTGGGCTTTTGATTGCTGTGGGCGTTGACCTGCAGCGCCGTCGATGCTGGCTTTCTGTGCCCGCTCTGTCGCTCACACGTGCCTGGACAGGCGGAGCAGCGAAGTGGAAGAAGTGTTGCTGGCTTATCTGCGGAACCAACGGTCGACCGCTCGGCAACTGAGCGCTCGTTCGTATCGCGCTGCTGGGCGACGTCCAGAGCAGCCCAAACAACGTGGGCGGGGCGTCAGCAGTTACACCGACCGGGACAGGCCAGTGGCAGCGGAGGATGTTGGCGGAGGAGAGCTGTCAGTGTGATTCCTGCTGTCCGGGCTGGTGATCCGGGCGATGCTGAGGTCTGTCGCTGGGCGGGTGCTGGGTGCAATATGCCTCTGTCTGTGCAGTCGACAGCGCGGTTACCATAATACTACTGCTGCTCCGGCGTCCGAGGGACCACTTGAGCAGGGGCTTCAGGGCAAGATAGCCGCAGCAGATGCCTGAAGTGCAATGGGTATCCTGGACACGCTGCAGAGATAGTTCCCGGCTGCTGCTCCACTCGGTCTGCGGTGTGGCTCAAGCTGTCCTCCTCGATCAAGCTGCGTGGCGGGCCTGCCCACGACTGACTCTGACGCTCGCGGCAATATTATCGAAAGGCTGGCGGTGCGACTAATGGGCGGATGGGTCGTGGACCAGGACGGCAGCAGGAAGCAACAACGGTAGCAAACGACGACAACCTCAAAGGGATGATGGCCACGGGATAACTCGTCAATCATCAACCACAGCTAGCAGTTGCTCGCGGCGCTAACGCTGGCGGGCTCTCAGCGATCCCAATCCTTTGACGCGATGTCTAGCGCCTCTGCAGCCATACGATTGCTTCTCGTCGCCAAGCCAGTACACACGGTATGCTTTGCAGTCCAGGTACGTACACCGTCCCCCGTCCCTCCACCCCGTTGCCATCGCTAGCGACGACGCGACGCTGCTGATCGCCTGGGCACACCTCGTCCTCGCTTCGAGCAGAGAGCATCATATCGCTGCCGCGCACGCAGGGGCTGCTCTATTCCCTCGAGTCGTTGTCTTGTGTGAAGAAGAAACACGCGCCTGGTGTACGCCACAAATGTCTCACACACGCACAGCAACAACGCCGAGTCACGTTTGTGCATTTTGCCAGACCAAACGAGTCTATTTGCGATGCGATACTTTAACGAATCCCAAGCGACCACCGGCATGTTGGATGATTTTTTCTCTCTCGATGTGAACTCCAGCATGCCACATCCACATCTGGTCAGGGCTATCGGCCGCTCTTTCGAGCTTAGCCGGTCCTGCTAGTTCAAAGTCTTTCCTACACCATGCCGGGGCTCGTGGTTCGGCGAAGGCTTGTCCACGTCGCTTCTCCTGTCAACCGGCCCTCGGCACCCAGCACTCAATGATTGCACAGCAGCCGCTGTTCCTGCACAAGCGCCTCGTCCGCTGCATGCCATGCACGGCATGTGCAACGTCCGCGCCAAAATCCACCCAACGGCAGTGGTTCGCTGCAATCAAGTTTTCGGGACAGTGAACACCAGCATGGCAGACCGTTCATCACAATTGGCAAACATACGGTGTGTGTAGTAGCGCACTCCTCCATTGGTGGCACGGACAAGGGTGGCCCTTCTTTCGCCATCTTCTCCACCTCTTAGCCTCTGCCACCCCAGCAGAACATCCTGGAGCGGCACATGTTCTTGACGTCTTGTGTTCCACTCTGCTACAGGCACAAAGATCACAAAAAAGTGAAATGCGACATCAGGTTTCAGTAATCACGGACATCCATGGCGAACTTCTGATCTCTGCCACTCTTGGACAGCAGTATTTGAAAAACATCACTCATGTATCTTCACGATGAACACGACCAAGCCCCGCGGACGCGTCGAAGCGAAGTTTAGTCGCGCCCGTGACGGCCGAAAATAGCATGGCCGTCGCCGATCTCAGATTCTTCATTATCTCAAAAAGGGAAGACATGGGCTTGTAACTTTCCAGCTTTGAGTTGCACGTTGTCAGCGCAATGCGGGCGCAGTTTGCCTGATCCCCGTCAAGAGGACATGTGGCACAGAAAGCCTCCGCGAGCAACATCGACTCTCAAACTGTTTCGAAATGCGTGTGTCAACACCAACATCCTTGATCTGGCAGCAATATTTAGGAGGTGATACGAGGCCAGCTCACTAATCGACGCGGCAGCGGCCGAACCCGAGACTGCACAAAACACTGTGCCGCAATGTGCACTGTGCTCATAAACAATCAATCAACGCTACGGAGCAGCTGAAACAATCGAACCCTTTTGTGGCTCAAATCAAGATGCTTCGAGGGGAAGCTTGCGCCATATCAAATATCGGATGCGCTCTGATGCGCTGTCAACTCACAGACTCTGTGAGACCGTAAAATGAACACGGGAGAGCGACATCCAGCATGACGTTCATCAGTATATCACGGCTGAGACGGAGAAACTCTCCATCGAAAAAAAGCTTTCCACCCTGATCCCTCTCACGCGTGCGCGCGCGCAACACGAGAAGCAAAAGTCCAAAAATCCCTCCCCACAAAGCCACCGCGCGACGCCACACCACACTCCTGAACCATTGGCCACTGAAAGTTCACGTTAGCAAGTGCCAATACCGTACGGGATTTCTATCGTCTCCACCGCCGCACATTCGGCAGCAGCAAGCCGAAGGATGCAACTCCGACGCACGCTACACAGCAGCTGCTTTTCTAGCTTCTTCCTTGCGGTGGCTCCTGCTCATCGATTGTGGATACGATAAATCGGAGCGAAAGTGAAAGAAAGGTAAACGGCGAGGCACAGGAAATCGCCACATTCACGGTCAACGCTTCCTCCTCGTAAGCGCAAACCCGCTCGCTCAGCATCCATTTACAGAGGGCCCGAATATGGGACCGAAAAGTAGCCCGTCGCGCCGGTATTCTCACGTCCACGGCGTTGCACCCGCGGTCTGGCTCACGAGAGGAACGATAGATATGAATTCGTCCCCCTTCTGCGCATGTCCAACTTCACGCGTAAACTGCTTGATCAAGTCCAAGGACGGCAAAACTCTACTCACAGTCTGCGAAACTCTGCAGAAATGCAGATCACACTCTGTGCAGATTGGTCGTAGATATTGGTTTCGAGTACATGATTCTCCACTCATCGAGGGAAAAAGCTCCGGTCCCTGACTCCCTGATCTTCTCACGTGGAGACCAATTGCATCGTCGTCTCCGCATCTTGAGAGAATTATGTCACATGGACTCATGTGGAGTCAAAAGATATCAAAATACTGGAGCATCGAATAAAATGCGCACGAAATTGTGATTTGTCTCTGCGCCAAGTCGAGCCAAATGTACATCCTCAGGGGAGAGGCTGCTGGCGGCGGGCAATCGTAACTCTATGCTATTGTCGCTGGTCCGTGGCCGATGGTGGCCTCGTCATCGTTTGAGTCTTGGAGATCTTGACATCCGCATGTCGCACGGATGTGCTGTTGTGCACACTCGAGTCCCCTGTAGCTCACGGGCACAGGCATCGCACCAGAAGTGGACGAGGCCAAGTTGATCCGCAAGATCTTTCCATTGAGATTGTCGACAAGCGTTGGATTGCGGACGCTGATCATGTGCCGGTAAGGTTTCTGGTTCATGCCGTTCGGCGATGACATTGTAGATCGATTGAACAGCGCGCATGCCTAGTGGAGTAATGATTTGCCTTTCAGCTCAAATATTAGAGTGGGCGTTGCAACTTGTCTTCAGGTGCCACGTGAAGGTCTGGAGCTTCCCTGCTTGTTTGGTAGCGAGTGTTCTTGCTCGATGAGACCACTAGAAGCTGTGTCTAGCAACAAACGCGGAATGTCGATGTCAACACAGATCACTGCCGAACTGATGGTACCTGCAGAAACATTCGCTGCATGTAAGCTCATGCTTGACACATTGAGCCGATTGGAGTTTGAGCTCCTTGGTAGAGAGATTGGGCGTTCCAGACCATCGGCTCTGAGCGTCGAATTGGGTCACTGCGCAGCGTCATGACGTGTTATGCAGAGATGAGCTCCTGAGCTTCGACTGCACTCTGAGAAATCCGTGCGGCTTGATTCAGCACGCTGCTCAGCCAGACTCGCCGGACTTGCGAGAGCTGGCTTCTTGAGATTCCTTGTGCCACTCGATCATTGTGTCTCACCGCCCATCTCCTCGCTGTGCAGTGTCTTCTCAAAGGCAGGCTCAACTCATCGTCCTCTGCTCGACAAACATCCTGTGGTCAAGCTTCCGGGCTCGCCCATCGCATTTCTCCAGTCGATGTTCAACAGTCCTAGGGGCACCTTACTGCCCAAATCCTCGCTCTTATCTTTCTCGGTCACCAAAAACATGACCTGCTCCACATCCTGCGGTTTCAATACTACCGCCTCTTTTCTCTCTTCTTCGCCATTCATCGCTTTTCCGCTAACGCCTTCGCTCTCCTTTAACCAAATCTTCTCCAACACAATACTTGACTCTCCCACGTTCTCCAACTGAGCCTCCAACACCCACTGTCGCGGAGCATCTTTTTCTCGAATCTTGCGTTCTGTAACTTTTGACCGCACAGCGAGAAGTTGTTGCGAGACGAATTGATACAATTTGCGGAATGTGCGAGCTCGTCCCCCGCTCGCTGCTGCTCCATCTGGAGTGTGGAGCGTTTCAGTGTAGCTGATTGTCACCGCGAGGACGTACTGTCCCTCATCTTTGAGCTCGTGACGCAGTGTGCGCTGTAGTGTGGTGCCTGGTTCGATGTGCTCCCCCTCTTCTGCTGCTGCTTTGCCATCTTCATTTCCGCTTCCTAGCTCAAGAGCGATGCCTGTAGGCTGAGTGGGCGTCTGAAGCTCGGCGAGGATCTTGATCCCGCTGACAGTCTTGCGTCCGGCGCCATCTCCAGCCGGGAGCTCGTTGTTGACGCAGAGGGTGCACGTGAAGGTCTCGCCGACGTATGCTGCGCCAAAGGCGGAGGGAAGCGTGAGAGCGGTAGTCAGCGGGAAGGTATATTTCTCGTCGGCGCTGGGGTAGGCCAGCGAGGCATTGGGAGGGATGTCGAGGCCATTTCCAAAGGAAGTATGGGGCAGCGGCGTCTGCGCAGCGAGGGTTGGACGCGAGAGTCGCAGGACCTTGAGCGAGAGACTGTGAGGCCCAGACACAGTGCCCGATCTCCCTCGGGCGTGCTGGGGAGCATGCGGCGGTGCCGCCATATCGGAAGGATGTGGATGTCGTTGAGGAAGTCGAGGGCCTCTGTGCGTTGCTGCTACGTCGTCATCGTCGTGATGCTCATCGCCGCTCCGGCGCGGTATCACCAGATTCACCAGGCGAAGTCGATGGCAGCAGGGATATCACAAATGACGGCGGACACGAAGCCAATTACGTTCCAGGGTCGAGGCATCGGCATCGGGTCCGAATAGCAGCCATCGCGATTTTCTCTCCCACTCGTCGATCTCTGCTCCTACGTCAGAGCTATACCGGTGACGAAACGCCTCATTTTTGCGGACAAGCATATGCCCACGGCAACAAGCCCGGCTACCCACGAGATGGCGCATGATCAACATGTTCATCATGCTGGCATCGTCGATGGTGGTGGCAAAAATGATTATATCCTTCTACAGCGCTTCCCACATTTGCGATTAGCTAGCAACACCCCCAAAGGTAGGCCTGAAAGGCGATGATTCCAACATCATCTGTCTGCGTGAAGCATTCTTCCCTAGTCTTCGGAATCGAGTTGACAGAGTTGACTAGGACGAGGCGTCGTTGCCGGGGCGCCCATTCCTGCTGGGACGGTCATCGATGTCTCGCCAGTTCTTGTGCTGGGCATAGTGGAGAATATCGAGCACATAGAGCAGACGCAGTTGTTCAACTACACCTACAACTGGCCGTCCAAGAATTCCATAGGAGAGCCAAGGACCGTGCAGGCCGTTGTCTTTGGTCTTGGATCGATGTTCAATCACTCTGCCGAGGAACAGAATGTGGGCTGGAAGCGGGACCTGGAGCGACGAGTTATCGTTTACCAAGCCTTGAGAGACATCCAGGAGGGAGAGGAACTCTGTATATCATACGGAGATCACCTCACTTTTGTCGATGCGGACGGCCCAAGAAGTCCGGTGACAGAAGAAGGCAGTGAGGTCCTCGGAAGGATCTCCGTGGAAATGTGACCGGCCCCGGAACCAAGATGGGGAAGCTCGTTTCTGGGCAATGTTATGAGACCACGGCACCAGATATCCGGATGCTACAGGAGTGGGTGAGTCTTTCTGTCAGAGGGAGGAACCAGTGGACGGATTTCACCTGCGAAGCATTCTTCCAGCATCGGAGCTGCGGAGGCGGTGGTCACAGTCCGGCTCCGGGAAATGTACTGTTGCATACTGTACAGATTGTCTTAGCATCTAAGGTGGCAGTATCAACGTTAGCAGTCACACTTCATCATTTACGGATCACGAGAGCAGTCCACTCCCTTTGATTGCAGTGTGAGAACCACAGACAGGACGAAGCCATGTCGAAAGCACTTCAGGAGAGTATTTCTCCGAATCGTAGCGCTTGAGAAAGAACTCCATGTCTTCACTGCGCCCTTAACTGACGGATATAGGCTTCTTTGGGCGATCATCGAGTGAACAAGCATCCAATGCACCAGGGTCGAATGCCTTGGTCGTCGTTGAAAACGACGGCGAACGACAGCTCACAGCAAAGCGTCGAAAAGCTCACACGTGCCAGCAATCGTGCGGTGATTGTAATGCACGTAAGGAGCATTACAGGGCCGAATAAAAGAGATTCTGAAGTCTTGTACCTGCGCGAGACTCGTCAGCTACAGAACTCTCAACGAAAGCCTCACTTAGAGGGATTTCACGAGTTCGCCTACTCCGATGGGAAGGTCCTGGTCCCGAATCCACAAAGCAACATTTCTGGAGATTTAACATCGTGAAAAGCGTCTGCACGCAAAAGTTACTAACGCATCGCGATAAGCACGAAGGGCAACGCAAGAGCATTTTTCGTGATCACATATCTCCCGCCAAGAACTGACGTTGACGACACATACCGGCATATTAACGGATCGGCGCCCAACGACGCGTCGATGAACAGATCCATGTGGACCGCTATACCATGATCGATCAAGAGCACTGGGCACGAAAGCGGAACTTCCGAGACCCGTGGACACACAGGCCTGATAAGCCGGACCTCAGGAAGCAGGGGGACATTCTCACGTATCGTACTCATAGCCAACAGACCTTCGTGCTGCATACCATTCCTACTTAGCCTCTGCCTGTTACACACTCATCGCCGTTCCTCGCTCCCCTCTCACAACAAGTACCTATACGTCGGACTCAGATCGCCCAGCTCCGTCTTCTCATGCTCAGTCAAACCAACATCCGTGACCGACTTGTCCCTCTGTCGATTCTGCGACCAGCACGCAAAGCCATAGATGATACACGAAATTATGCTCAGAATCGTAAACGCGATGCAGATCGAGTAGCCCGTCACATACTTTGGTGCGTCCTTCTTGAGGAAAGCAAAGACGGCGATGATACCGCCGATGTTGCCGAAACCAACTTGCCATGCGGATCCGACAGAGCGTCGATGGTGGCCTCCGAGATTCATGTTAAACCAACAGACGATGACAGGCATGGCTGAGTAGGTGCCCATGGTGACGAGGAAAAGAGCCGCTGTAGAGAAATTGTTAGTGATGTAATCCCTGCAAAATTGTCTTACAATCACAGGTTTTGTAATGCTTACCATACTGAACGGTATTGTTATTGTGAACGCTGATCAGAATCGCAAATCCAGCAATGCTGATGCATATACTGAAAACCGCGAAACCGAATCGATGTTTCGTTGCGTCCGAGAGTACAGCGAGTAACATCGCATATCCAAATGCTGCGGCCCACGGTGGTACGGAGTGAAGTTGCGTTTGAATAGGGTCGTAGCCGTAGCTTTGAATAATTCCAGGAGCGAAGTAGGCGTATCCGTAAGCTGGAACGATGAGGCCGAAGTACATGAAGCCAGCGACGATGACTTTGTAGTCTTTGAAGACATTGCCCACGTCTTTTGCGGTGATGGAGCGCTCGACGGCCGAGCGGCCCTGGTCTTTCTGGAGGCGAGCTGCGACATAGGCCTTCTCGTCGTTGCCGAGCCATTTGGCGTCTTCTGGGAAGCTGGGGATGAGGAAGAAGAATAGAAAGGATACGGCGACTGTGAGGGCGCCTTCGAGGATGACTAGATAAAGTTAGTTCGTGACTGTGAGCGACATTTGAGGAATACTTACAGATCCATCTCCATCCTTGATAACCTTGCAGACTGTGTTTCGAGAAATGTTAGTCTTCACTCAAGAGAAGCGAATTTGAAACCGAGCTTTGACCACTTGAGCCTGCATTGTGACTTCACTTACCCATCCATCTTTCCAATAGCCGCAGCAAGCAACCCACCAAATGCGCCAGCCAGAGTCGTAGACGAGAAGAAGAACGTGTATCGCTTCTGCGCCTCATGTCTCCGGTACCACATTCCGATCAAGTAAAAGCAACCCGGAAACATGCCCGTTTCGAAGAGTCCTAGGAAGAATCTGGTGACCAGCAAAGATTCATAATTCTTCACGAGACCTTGCATGATGGTGACGAAGCCGAAAAGGAACATGTTCAAGCTCAGCCAGACATTTGGCCGGAATTTCTTGAGAAGGATGTTGCTCGGGATTTCGAAGCTGAGAGGAGAAGTCATATGAGCAAAATTCTTGATCAACGCAGTACATGACATGTACTTACAGCACGTAAGGCACGAAGAAGATCACGAGCGCCGTGTTATATTCATTTCCTTCGAGCCCCAGCTCTTTGGAAAGTCCAAGTACATTGGCATTGGCGATATTGACTCGATCCAAGAAAGCCAGAAGGTACAGAATACACAAGACTGGGATGATGTGGATATCGATGCGGGCTACCAGCTTGCGCTCTGTAGTGTGCGGCGGGCAT
>JAASLG010001624.1:0-13458 GCA_013365235.1 Cercospora sesami
CATTCTTTGGCCAACGATGAGATCACACCAGGTGAGCCCGCGAACTACAAACCAAACATCATTCTAGGAGTTGACAGCAGGCCAGCTGAGAGCACTCCGCAATTTGGACGATCACGCTCTGGGCGATCTCATAGTGTCATGAAGACTGTGGGAAGACGCAGCAGCCTGATGTTCAATGAGAATACCTTTCAACTTACCGGAGAGAACAAGCGAGGACGCAGTGTCGATGGTGTTGAAGATCGTCGTCCCAGCGAAGATAGCATGACCCTCGCCGAAGAGAAAGAAGCTGCCCAGCAACGGCACAAACTGCTTATGCAATGTGTACTTCTTGAATGCGGTATCCTCTTTCACAGTAAGTGTGAAACATTCAGCAGAAACGGTCATCTATTATCGCAAGTGACTTTCGCTGACCTGACATGCAGGCATCTTCATCGGTCTTGCTCTCGCCGTTGCGGTAGGAAGTGAACAAGTCATTCTCCTCATCGCCATCGCCTTCCATCAAACTTTCGAAGGCCTCGCCTTGGGCTCCCGTATCGCGGCCGTTGGCTGGAAACCCCGCGCTCTGCAGCCTTGGTTCATGGCTCTCGCGTACGGCTGCACCACACCTCTAGGCCAAGCCATCGGCATCGCAACTCGGAATCTCTACGATCCAGATTCTGCAACAGGCCTCGTGGTCGTGGGAACATTCAATGCGTTTTCAGCGGGTCTCCTTACGTACACGAGTTTGGTGGATTTATTGAGCGAGGACTTCTTGAGCGATCACAGCTGGAGGACGTTGAGGGGCCGGAGGAGAGTCGGTGCGATGTGTCTGGTCGGATTCGGGGCATTCTGCATGAGTTTGATTGGCGCATGGGCATGAGCGTTTTGTGCGTTTCAGGTAACTAGTGCTGCATGTCAGTGAGCCCCTCAGACAGGCTGCTCTGGGATGACCGAACGTCCATATTTCCAAAAGCGTTGCATAAGTGGTTCTTCGAAGCTTCCAGGTAATCTCTTGCCCCACGATTTCCGAGTGTGAAAGATGCTGAGAATCGCACGTATCACCACTATCGTGGTAGATCGTCCTGGCACATGCTTGTGGTCAGTTGTCAAGAAACAGCCCTTTTCGAAACTTTGGCAGCTCGTCTCTGCCTGAACATTCCTCGTTTCGCCGTTGGCGATAGCCGCACCTTTGAATTGTCCTTACGCGGCTGGCCGTTCAGCAACGTCTTGCAAACCGCTCGCAGCCTCCTATACATCGCCCATAGCCATCCGCCCCACGATTGCTCATCTCGACTTTTCCGTATCGGTTGCCAAGTTGCTGGTTTCAGCCCCACCTTGAGTTGCAGCTGCAGGCTTCGTTTGCCCTTTTCAGCTTCTGCATTTCCAAGCAATTGTGCTGTGCCCTCTGCCTTCTCTTGCTCATACTTCTCTACCACGCCTTTCACCACGTCCTCGTCAATTGCCCATCTGCCGCTGACTCCCCTTCCCGTTTCTCTCCAGACTAGATCGGCAATCTCAACTTTCCCTCCCGCTTCTCGCTTCACCACATCCTGCCACCTTAACCCAAAGAGCAAGAGAGCCATCAGAGCATATGCTGCATCATTCCCAGCATTGTGAACTCCTACCAGTTTGGCGCCAACGCCATCGACCGACCCGTCATCTTTTGTCAATCGATACTTCTTCTCGATGCCCAACCTGTACGCAATTGCGGCTAGCTTGAAAGATTCATATTTCATCCCTTGCGCCTTCGTGTGCCTCGCCAAATGATATGTGTCGAAGATCTGATAGCCTCTCCCAATTACAGAGTCCAAATCCAGATTAAAACAAGGGTCTTCCTTTAATTGTTTGATGTCGGAGTCGATGGACTGTCCGACGAGGACGACCCGAGACTTCGGATACCCTGTGGCCGGAGGCATGAAAGATTGGAGAGTCTTGATCAGGAAATCCTTGGCGTGGGAGACGTGCATGTAGCGTGACTCGCCGAAGAGCAAGGTCGAATTGCGTGGGTTGTAGTGAGAAGCGGCGGAGGTAATGATGTGGACTGCCATGTCGCTCTGTCAGCTCTGCAATGCTATTGAAATTGCCGATCCCACTTCACGTTGACAAAGGAGAACAGTAAGTTGGTACACACAGGAAACGCAACAAGGGAAGAATCATACCATGCCCCATCTTTTCTCCCCAACCTCTCGCCCACACCCCCGGATCCACATCATTAATGTCTTCAACCTTCATCCACGCGAGCCCGATTTCTGTGATCCTATCTATGAACCCTCGTCGTTCCCACTCCAAGTCCAACGACACGAGTGTGACATTCTTCTCCACCGGAGTCGTCGAAGAAGCCTCCAACCCTAGAATGCGTTGCAATTGCACACCGTTCCCATAATTGTCGGGGAAATAATCTTTCAGTCGCGCAAGTGCACGGCGCTGACGACGTTCGAGTAGATGCTCAGCGCGGCGTTCTTTGTCGATAGCATGACGGGTTTGAAGCGGTGCCTTCGTTTTCACAATGGGGCCTTGCGGAGAGGCGATCTTGATCTGAGGTACTTGTGGCAAATGTTGTTTTGCTGTAGGTCTATTGCGTGCCCATCTTACTGAGATACTCTGCCGTAACTGACTGATCGGCACCACAGGCAATGCTCTCCTTTCCGTTCCAGCACCACTAAGGATTGGTTGACTGCTCGTCAGGTCGACATTCGCCACTTGCAATTTCTTCTTGATATCAGTGGACGTCACGGCCTGTCCGACACCGAGAATCGAAGAGCTGATGGAGTTGTTCGCTGCATTGTTTGATGCAAGCAGCGGACGTATGTTCTTCTCTTGAGCTGCCCGGAGCCCAGCAGTCCTCAATCGCTTGAGTTGCAGTTTGTTCTTGAGTGAGCTGACCATGCTATCCGAAACGGCTCAGTCCTTCTTGCATTTGCCATGCTGTATCTTTAATGGCAAGGAGACGCGAACATGGTCCGGGAAGATGAAAGAAAAAAGAAGTGCTCAAAGGTTGTGATGGGAAAGGATGGTTTCAATGTCATCGGGAAAGCCCAAGATCGCCGCCCTTGCAGTGGAAAGCGAGACCGAGACCACAGACACAAATCTGTCTTGTACGCTACAAAGCAGGCGATTGACCAATTTGCCTTCTGAGTGCTGTAAAATATTGTTCTCTTGTTACATTGACCGATACTGACACATCATGGTAAAGAAAAGCTGGCTGTACATCCATCAACCAAAACGGAGAGACAGCCACTCGTGCCACCACATCCCTAGGAGAGAAAACCCGCTAAATGCAGCACAACTCAACTACAATACTTTTCAAGAGCGAAGTGTCTTCGTTCATCCATCTCCTGCGTTCTTCCTACTCCTTTTTGCCGCCGAACCATCCCAGCGCGCCAGACTTCATCTCCTTCATCTGTGCCTCTTGCGCTTTCTTCAACTCTTCGGCCTCCTCCTTCAACCACTGCTCTCCGTGCTCGCGGATCTGCTTCTCCAAATGCTCGTATTGTCGCTGTCCTTGCTCGCGGATTTGGTCGCTCAGCATCTTGCCTTGTCGCAGACCTTCAGCAACGCTTTGTCCGTCAGCCAAGACCATGCCGCCTCCCATTCCAGTTCCGCCTTGCACGCCGAGACCGGAAGCGATAGATCCCAGGGAGAATTTAGGCTTCCGTTTCCGTTCCTCAGCGAGTTGAGCTTGGAACTTTTCGCGAGCAATTTGCTCTCTTCGAGCGAACTCCTCTGGAATCGATTGACCTTCGAACGATTTCAGGACTTGACGGACATCGTCAGTACCCATCGTTGCGACATATTCGAGGAAAGGAATGAGTGCGACGAGATCCTTCGTGTGTGGATCCTTGGGATCACCATTCCACTTGGGAATGATGATGGCGTTCTCCGGCTGATTCTTGACGTGCGGTGCGTGGGTGTCTACGATGATGGTTTTCTTCAGGTCCCGGTTCAGGTACGACAAGTCTTTCACATACTCGCCCTTTTCGTACTTGGTAGCCTCACGACCCAGCGGCCACATGATGAAGTGGTATGGGTCCAGCTTGGCTACGATGGGGTCGGCCATGGCGCGTGGAGCGGATGTGAACAGAACAAGCTCGTAGTACTGCGACAGGTAGCGGATGAAGTAATCGATGCCGGGGCGCTTGGCTGTGCGGTATCCGTGCTTGGTGTCCCATGTGGTGTGGATCATGAGATCTTCCAAAGACATCACCAGAGTGAAAGGAGGCCGCTGCGATTCCGGAACATCAGGAAGAAGCTTGGGGAAGGCAGGCTCAGTGTAATGGCCGACCTGGCTGCCGAGTCTCCCACGCATGCGGTTCCAGATCTTTTGTGGCGCCCAGCCTGATGCATCGTCCGCCTCGAGACCTTGAGGAATCTCTTCCTGGGAGCTGAAGGGGCGTCCAAGGTAGAAGCCAGTGAGGACTGCTCCAAGCACGAAGGAAGCATACAGGTAGTTCATCAGCAAGGCCCGTCTTCGGTCAAGCGAAGTCTCATATGCCTTGCGATCGTACTGCCTCTCGCCTTCCTCGCCATCATCCCGTGACCTACGCGGGCCTTCTGATGTCAAATCCAGCTTGTCCTCCTGTGACTCTGCAGCATCTCGCTCTCTCGCCCGTGCCTTGGCTTGACCGAACTCAAGGTCGAATGTGCTCGGAATACCGTGGCGCAAGTCTGGCAGTGGACCGGTCTGTTGCGGTGGCGTCTCCGGTGGAGGTACAGTGTTCTCTGAAGCAGCCACCTTCTCCTGTGCTTGTTCTCGAATGGATCCTGCTACGGGCTCGTCTATATCTGCTCGTTGCGCCACGGGCTCTTGCTCTTGTGCTGCTGCGGCCTGCGCCTGCTCGATGGGAATCTCCTGGGCGATCTCCTCCCAGCTCTTTCCTGCAGCGCGCAGCTCTTGCACTCTTTGGACCTGTTGTGGAGAGAGTGGAGCGGCGGTGGGTGTCATGTCCTTCAGTATCTGCTGTTGCTCTGGTGGAAGTTGTTGCACGAACTTGGCGATGTCTCCAATACCCTTGCCCTCCTGGAACATCTGCAGAATCTTTTGCGTTGGATCTTGTCCTCCCAATGGCGACTGCGTGGAAGCTTCGTCGGTTGTCCTTGCGCCTTCCACGGGCGTAGAAGCAGCATGCCCAACACCCGCAGCAGCTGCAGATGCTGCTCCCGCTCCGCTGGGTGTGGCAGCGGCGGGCTTCCCAAAGTTGATGCCATCCTTCGGCTTCCACGTCTGATCCTTGGGAGCCGCAGTTCCTGGCGAAGTCTGTCGTGCTTGGCCTGTCGCGGGCGTGAAGCCTTTTGGTGGCGGAGGTCTGGCAGGTCTACTCCCCGACGGCGGCGGAGGCGGGCGCGAAGGTTTCGATGCGTATGTGCGGATGCGCAAGGCCGAGGGCGATATTGTCAATGCGCCATGTCGAATGTGTGCCGGTTTCGAGGCCCGCAGAGCTGCTCGAGGCAGCATTTTGATCCGTTTGCCGCTGATGCTTCTATCGCACGCAGCTATCGCCAGTCAAGGGAAGCTGAGACTGAGTGTGAATCTGGGCGATGAAGACAAGAAGCGACAGTGGGTGGTTGGATGCTCTACAGCATAGGTATGTCCGCGCGGGAGATGTTTCTTGCTGCACGCGGCGGCTTTCCCGCGGTGCTTCGGCCGGGCGATGATGTCGTTTTTGTGAACACCTGGCGCACCGCACACCTCTCTCTTCCCCTCCCTGCACTGCTCACGCCTCTTGGACGACAGGACTCGAGTGCATTCTTGCTGTTCATATTATGTCGCGCAACGGGAACGGCTCGTGACAACGGCGACATCCCCTCCACCGCCACCGCCACCACCCTCCTCCCCGCCGACACAGCAGCCAAATGACGGCTGATGCGGTGGACTGCTCTCCGGCCACTCCCTTCGGCCTCGCACGCGACCGGCACGACGGCATGGCCCATGCTGCTCGCCGTCCTGCTATGCGCCTGGTGCGCCGCAGTCGCCGATGGCATGACCGATGACCAAGTCTCACACCTCCGCCGCGACACTCAGAATTTGTTCTATCATGGCTTTGACAATTACATGCGCCATGCTTTCCCCGAGGATGAGCTGCGGCCCATCTCATGTCGCCCGCAGACTCGCAATCGCTACGATCCTCGCGACATTGGTCTCAACGACGTCCTCGGCAACTACAGCCTGACCCTCATCGATTCTCTATCCACCCTGGCCATCCTCGCTTCCGGCCCCCAGGACAAGAAAGACAAGCACAACCCGCTGCGTGACTTTCAGGACGGAGTCAAGAGCTTGGTGGAGTTGTATGGAGACGGCACCGAGTCGGGCAGGTGCGGCACGCGAGCATGTGGTTTCGATCTCGACTCCAAAGTCCAGGTATTCGAAACCAACATCCGCGGTGTGGGCGGCTTGTTGTCTGCCCACCTTTTCGCGCAAGGCGACTTGCCCATTGCGGGATACAGCCCAGTCTGGAAGGCTGGTAGAAATGCCGGCATCAAATGGAAGAACGGTCTCAGATATAATGGTCAGCTGCTCCGCCTGGCTCAGGATCTCGCCGAGCGACTTCTTCCCGCTTTCAGTACGCCCACCGACATTCCCTATCCGAGAGTGAATCTGCGACATGGAATTCCCTTCTACCAGGACGCAGAATCGGGCTTCTGCCGTGCTGACGGCACCTCCACCGATCCCCGCGAGATCACCGAGAACTGCTCAGCGGGCGCTGGCAGTCTGGTCCTGGAGTTCAGTGCCCTTAGTCGCATGACGGGAGACCCACGCTTCGAGGATGCAGCGAAGAAAGCGTTCTGGGCTATTTGGGATCGGAGATCCGGCATCAATCTGCTCGGCAATGGTATTGATGCAGAGACCGGCCTGTGGACTCGCCCTGCGCTTTCTGGCATCGGAGCTGGCATTGACTCCTTCTTTGAGTACTCTCTCAAATCTCATATCCTGCTTTCGAATTTACCATATGATCCACGCAACTACTCGACTGAGGCGCCGGAGAGTTTTCTGCGCGTGTGGCAGCAAGCTCACGCGAGTGTGAAACGTCACATCTATAGAAACCCACGAATGGTGAAGCATCCGTTCTACGCCCAAGTGGATCCAGACACAGGTGGTGATCGCCACAACTGGGTGGACAACCTTTCTGCCTACTATCCAGGGCTACTTGTGCTCGCCGGCGAACTCGATGAGGCCATCGAATCGCACCTGCTGTGGAGTGCATTGTGGACCAAGTTCGGCGCACTTCCTGAACGCTGGCCGGTCGGGAGCAACTATCTCGAACCACATTTCAAGCACTGGGCAGGACGTCCGGAGTTCATCGAGAGCACTTTCCATCTCCATCAAGCCACCAAAGATCCTTACTATCTTCACGTGGGTGAAATGGCACTGCGCAACATCAGAATGCGATGCTGGACCAAGTGTGGTTGGGCGGACCTTGGCGATGTGAGAACGGGTGAACAACGAGACCGCATGGAAAGCTTCTTTCTCGGGGAGACCGCCAAGTATCTGTACCTGCTTTTTACAGCAGATCATCCCCTCAACAGACTTGACTCACCCGTGGTCTTTACGACCGAAGGCCACCCTCTCATCATCCCAAACGACGTGAGGGTTTCCGATCAAGAAAATCCATTCAAGATTGCCAACAGACGCGATGAACGGGCAATCTCAGTGCCCGCGCCCACATGCGCTGTTGCACCAACCTCATTGCCACTTACAGTCAGCAACACAGCAAACAGAGGAGATCTGTTCCACGCCGCAGCGCTCGCTCAACTTCACACGGAGCGTATTCCACCCAGCCATCAATCTTCCCGCTTGGAGCGTCCTTCGAAAAATAGCCCAGGCATTTCACTGGCAGATGTGCAAAGCCCCACCAATTATACTTTCCATCCATGGACACTGCCTCAATCTCTCGTCCCCGCGAAAGGCCTGTCGTCGCCCATCATCAATCCCATTGTCAGTACCTTGACCTTCCCTGCTTTGGGCAGCTCTGCTGCTGAAGTGGACAAGGGACGGATACCTTTCAACGCAGTGCAGAAGGTCGAAGTCGGAGTCCTCATAAACTCCCTCTCCAACATGCGCATTGGCATGGTCCAGCAGCCAAGGAGTGTGCTGCTACCTGATGGTCATGGGGTGCTCGTAGAGAGCATCATGGGTGACGAGTATCGGATCAACACCATTGGGAACTTCGCTCTTGGCAAGGATGAAAGAGTGTTATTGACGAGTACGGCACTGAAAGACGTCAGCCCTGCGGATCCTCACTTTACGAGACAGCGGGACTTGGAGATGATCGACCTCATCGTCGACGTGCCAACCTGGGCTGACGACAGGAACGCGATGGACGTGGAGCTATCGGAAAATGGCACCCTAGATGCGCTATGGGATGAGCTTGACAACATGCTGAACAAGCTCCTCCCAGGATCTGGCTCTGACTACAAGCTGTCTGACAAGCTTCGTGGGAATCCAAGAACCAACGGCCTGCCTTCAGTGTTGAGGTACGCGATTCCCGCCATTCTACCTACTGGTCCAGGAGCAATTGCCCCAGAGTCTGACATGGATGTCGATGTCATCACTACCACTCTTGGCAATTTGCCGCAGAAGTCTGTATTCTTCCTCGACGACACTTTGTGCGACAACAGACTGCCTATCAATGTAGCCCGGCAGTATCAGGTTCTCGTTGTCATGCGAGGTGGATGCTCCTTCAACGACAAGCTCGCCAACATACCCTCATTCGTGCCCTCTCCCGACGCACTACAGCTAGTCATCGTCGTGAGTGGGCTGACTGCCAACGAGAACGATATTGGCCATCAGGGTGAACATGGTCTGATCAGACCTCTGCTCGACCAGGTCCAGCGCATGCCTTCTGGCATCGTTCGACCGCACCCCATAGCAATGTGCATGCTAGACGGGACAACCGTGCCAACGATACCGCGCAACAGGGCCGCTGCTAATGACGATGGAAAGGAGCTCGACGCTCTTGCGTTGCTCGATCTTGTTGCTACTGGGAAAGGTGCCTTCAACGATCTCGGACAATTCCAGAGACTTCCTGCTAGCAACGGCAAAGGCGACTCGGGTGGGGGCATTGGAGTGAAAAGGCGATACTGGTTCGAGAGTCTTGGCGTACCAATTGGCAATCTGATGATGTTGTAGCTTGACGATCTCGTATTGCCTTCTGGGAAGTCCAGAGACTCGCATGGGACTGAAGCGAGAAATGTTTGAGAGCTTGTGATATTCGTGAGCGCGTTGCGAACAGAACCCCGTGACCGATCTATTCGGTCTTACACGACTGCAAATACAGGAATAGAGGTCGGCCAGAGCCAACTGATCTTCACTTGTACATATTTTGCATGGAGTTCCAGATGGAAACAGACTATTTCGGACAGGCCATGTCTCTCGTTGCCACACAGCAGGTGACTAGCAGATGCTATTCCATTCCAGGAAAAAAGCACATCGTGCTCGTCACCTGAGCACTGCACAACTGCACACTCCGCTTCTCTCCAGACTGATCGGCCCATAGCTCTCTGTCAGCATCTCGTCTGGACTCCCGACAGCAATGCCGAAACCGCCGCTTTGGTAGTTTGTGACCGACCGAGCGAGCGGCTCTCGCAAGCTCCGTTTAGCTTTCTGCCAAGTCTCGTGGCTTGAACGCCTCTTGCTCAAAGTACGCTTTACGCCTCGGCTTGCCTTGCGGTGAGTCAAGCTTCCTTCAAGCGCAAAATTAAGAGTGCCACTGTCGAGCTTCTTGTAACGTTGCGATGTTTTGCCAGGTGCATGGAATCGTCACTAAAAGCACAGAAGGAATGTGATGGGGAGTCTAGAATGTGAGAGATGGTAGCACGACCGTAGAGGAGGGGAGGGGGATCGGTAGGTACTTGGCATGCATGTGGTCGATAGCGGAAGCAGGAAAGACAGGACGGGTCTTGACGGACACTCGTCTGTATGCACCCCAGAGGATCTACGATCCGGGGGCCTCCGGGTGCTTCGTGTCCCTTTGTGGCAAGTTCTCCTTGCGTAAGGGAATCTTGGCGGTTTGTATCGTGTTCCCAAATGAGTAGGTAGACGAGAGCCTCAACCAATTCCCGCAGGCCATGCCAGTGGATATCATGTAACGCCTCAGTGGACATCACTGTGACTAGCAGATGTCGAATCGCATCGGGTCGCATTTCTCGGAACCGGAAATCGATTGGCAGTCTGTTTCCACGTGGCAAATATGCAGTGCAACGTGCTTCGCAACCACCACATGGGCGTGTCCACACTTTCTTCTTTCATCCTGTGGTTGCCCTTGGTTCGGGTATTTCTTGGCGAGCAGGGGCAGGGTGACAGGTTCTCCGCGATCCCCCTCATTCGTTGCTCCACACTCCGTCTTAGCCCTGGGTCGTGTTTTTCGTCAACCCCAATCCCCAAGTTCTGCTAATGTTGCTTGTCGTGTACAAGCGAGGCCCGGCAGATCATTCTGCCTGCACGGTCATTGTACCAGTTACGAGTGAACGCGAGCTGTCGTGCGGCTCACTTACACCTCTCGCGTGCAGCTGTCGTCCACCGGCCGCCCGCCGCCGCCTGTCAGCAAGCCTATGGCGCCACATTCGCACTTGTTCTCTCGCCTATCATGCACGCTCTACGCTCGGGTGGCCAGCGAGCCAAGCACGGGAATCTTACCAGGATCTGTTGGGGAAGTGTCTCACTTTCTGGGCATTCCTCCTTTCAACTGGTGCTTCCACCGAGGCTTGTTGTGCATCACAGATTTGGGAATCGGGGTACACAAAGATTCGTAGATTCCCCACCACTTTTCCTGTTTTCTGTTCTCCAGCTTCGCTCGTGGCCTGTTTCCCTATCATATTCGGGGTTGTTATCTTCACCTCTATCTCGGGCAGCTGAAGCTTTTGTCAGCAGCATAGCTTGGTCCATCTACCTTTCAGCTGGAAGCAACCCAGGACGGAGACAAGCGACATTGTGCAACAGCACAGTCAAACTCCAACATGGCTGCGCAACGCCCCTCCTCCTCCCCAAGCAATAGCAATCACATCAACGAGAAAGACGGCCTCTACGGCATTCAGCTCGAAAATGCCCCTAGCGATGACCACGAAAAGCAGCAAATCATCAACGAGAAGAATGCGCGCCTACGAGAAATCGAGAGCGAATTTACTCCAGAGGAGCAGAGAAAGATCATACACAGAATCGATCGCCGCCTCATCATCACGGTCGGTATCATGTATTGTGTCAGTTTGATGGATCGCACGAATTTGTCGGCGGCGGCTATTGCGGGGATGACGACGGATCTGGTATGTTGTCGATGTGGAGTCATCGTACTGCGGGGAAGAGGGACTATTTTGCTGACGTGTTTGCTGTGTGATTGCTTCAGGTTCTCGTGGGATTTCGATATGTAAGTTGTTGAGGCGATGCCATTCGGAAAGAGAAAGAGGGTTCTGACTTTGGCGTAGTCTATTATCACCTTAGTGTTCTTCATCAGCTATGTCCTTTTCCAGCCGCCAGCAACTGTCCTTTGCAAGAAGATTGGGCCAAAGAATTTTCTGGGTGCTATCTGTTTCCTCTGGGGATGTAAGTGTCATCTGTTCTTGGGAGGAAGCGAGCGAAGCGCCGATCTTGGTCCTCTGTTTCAAAGACAGAGATGGGGAAGATAGAAAAGAATGCTGACTGTGAATTAGGCGTCATGATCGGAATGGGCTTCGCCCCAGCCTGGGATGTTCTGGCAGGTCTGCGAGTCGTGCTAGGATTGTTTGAAGCTGGTCAGTATTCGAGACTCATCCTTCGAAATACGGGACCTGTTGATATCTGACACTCTCCGTTCAGGCTTCTTTCCCGCTTGCGTATATCTGCTGAGCACGTGGTACGTGCGATGTAAGTTCATACTCAAGTTCCAGCTTCATGGATAGTGTATTGACTACCATACTTTCCAGATGAGATGGGCAAGAGATACTCTTTCTTCTACCTCATTGGCATGTTCGCCTCGGCAGCTTCCGGAATCTTGGCCTACGGGTTGATGCAGATGGCAGGGTAAGTAGACATCAGGTCAGATTGCACAGGAGGGCGCTGACGAAGAAAATAGCTTGGCCGATCTCAATGGATGGAGATGGATCGTAAGTCCCCAGTGCTCGGTTTTCTTCGCCATCTGAGGTTTACTGACATTCTTCGTAGTTCATCATGGAAGGGTAAGACGCAGCGGCTGGTGAGACTCTGAACAGATGGCCGTCTGCTTGCTCAGTAGTCACCCAACGCAGGATCACGGACAGAGAGGCTGAGGCAGAGATAGGTCTGAGGTACACTTTCATTTGCACCATATCCAAACTATATACAATAATGTCGCGCTGCCATTTTGGCGGCTAGCGGACTTCACCAGTCACAACCTCTCACATCATCACACACGTCGATCCTACTTTGTACAACTTTGATCCAACCTCAACGACTTCAAATGTTATAAGGATTGCCAGGAAGCTTGGCCAGAATTCGTCTTAGTCCGGGAAGAGTGTCGAGGCCTGGGAATGCTGGGATGACGGGAGTGTTCACTGGTACGCCTCCAATAGCTGATGGGACGAAGACATTTGCTCGAAGAATCTGCAGGCGACAAGTCTCAAGGTTGAACTCGGCCGGTACGAGGATGTGTGCATTAACGGGGAAGTCCAGGACATGGAGGGTTCCAAGGACGACGTCAGCATCCATGAGAATTGTGCCGTTGCCGTAATCAGTGTATTTGGATGTGACTTTGGTGAACAGTTGTCGCACGACGTTCGCGAAATTCTTGGTTGATGATGCATCGAAGCCGAACTCGACTGCGGGAGCACCGTTTACGCTGACTATTGATCGAATGTCAGACAGTCTCAACATGACGAGATCTTGAGGCAAAGCGGTTTCAACTTACCGATTGCAGGACAGTCGGGTTCCAAAGGCATCCCCTGAATGCCTGCTGCTGACTTCAAGAAGTCCTTCTCGTTGAAGACGGCGGTGATGTATCGCATGACATTGGTCCTGTGCTCTGCTGTGCAGAAAGCGGCCTGGGCAGAGCCACCCACAGCCCATGCCAATAACGAAAGAGCCAAAGTGAACTTCATGGTGTGCAGTCGTGATAAATCGGCCTTGCAGTGTCTCTTGCGAATAGTGACGATCGACAGGACCCCAGGTAGAGTTGAGGAATATATGTTCCAAGCAAGCATGGACATGTTCACTGCAGATCTCCAGTGAAGAGGGTCCGGAAACAGTCCGGAAACTTTGTTTGACAACTTCACTTTGATCGACAGTGGGGTTCGCCTTTGCCCGCACTCCGAATCCAGCTTTGATAGGCGGACCAGAGCGCCCATGTGCGTAAAAGGCGTTCGCACAACGACTAGTGAAGTGATCGACAACCCTAGTCGGACATAGGAACGCCCTGAACATCAGTACCCTCTTCATCAGTCGGCAATGCCACGGTAGCACTCCTTGTAGTAGTGTACTAATAAAGCTGTCGCTTACCCTTGTGGATCGCGCCTGATCTGTCACTTGCGAATTGACCGAAG
>JAASLG010001625.1:0-13003 GCA_013365235.1 Cercospora sesami
CACACAAGTAATAATGCGCCGAGAAAGGTGCAGCGAAACAGCTTTGTTTTCCAGGCGAAGCTCTCGCGCGGCAGCCCACGACGGAGGAACTTCTCATGGTGACCTTCCCAGCTCGCGCAAGTAGTCCGGCGAGCAGCCTGTTGCAGCGAGAGTACTGCCGATCCACGTCCGCACGTGCAGGTACACGTACCACGTGCGGTGAGAAGTGGTCGGCTTGAGGTGGAGGGATCGTTGCATTCGTATCGCGACTTGACCATCTTCGCGGTCTGGCATCGGGGCGAGATGTCGACGCCGAGGATGGTCGCCAGACATGGCCAGACATGGCCTCATGTATGGGGATGACGCACAATGCAGTAGACAGTGTGTGGCTGCCACCGTCGACGGCTGCCGGCGGTGGTCAGACCACGCTGGCAGAAGCCACGGGGACCCTTCTTCTCGAAAAGCAGCAGAAGGCCAAGCGGCGGATAGAGTTTGTGACATCCGTCCGCATGGCCGCCTTGGTGGGAGATGGGTGGTGACGCTGCGTGCTTGTTGCCCGACGACATGCCACTTCGGTACGGTGCGCCGTATGCTGTCGCTGCCGCCAATGTTACGTGCGGGAGCGGCAGGCGATGGGGAATTCGCCATCAGCGCCCACGCCCGCCCAGAGCAGCGTGTGGCTCAGGTCTCGCCTCGATGTGTTTCACGGTCGCCGATGAGACAGCGCACGCCTCACGCAATCTGCAGCACGAGAAGGAGGCAGCCCGCATCGGCCGCGAGTAGAGTGCCCGCGCAATATTGTTTGATGATTTTGATTGAAGGCGATGAAGGACCGTCGGCAGCAGTGATTGCTTCTTGCTGCCGCGAGCTCGAGCGGTCCTGCGCTGCCGGCCTGCTGCTGCCCCCGTCACGCACAGGGCAGGAGCGTCCTGGCAGTAGAGCGACGCTAGCGGATCGCCCTAAGCCAACAGGGAAGGGCAGTGGGGTGGCGCTTATCGCTATCAGACTTCGGAGGGCAGGGTGTGCAGGGCTACGCTCCTCGATTCGCGCACTATTTTCCCTAGGGACGGAGAGCTGCTTTTCTGTCAGAAACATCGCCCAGCGAGCCGTCGCCCATAGCTCGCGGCCGGTGCATGGAGCGCGTGAGGCCAATGCGCCGGTCGCCAAGTGCCTGCAGAGCTCATCTACACACGCCCTCCCGCCCTCGTGCAGCTTTTCAACGCACCACCGGTGTCCGAACCACAATCACCATCACGAGCCCTCCGACGGCGAATCGCTGAGATTGACTGCCGTGCAACACCAGTCACGAACTGACCCAAGCGGAGTGCCGCGCTTCCACTCCACCTGCAGCATTCCTGCGGCTGACATTTCTCGTCGACACGCCTTGTGCTACGCCGCCGAGCCATTCATCGGCCACGGCACCTCTGTCAGCCCGGACGTGCTGAATGAAGGCGCGTTGCGGCGACGCGCACTGAGCACTGAGCACTGAGCACTTGTCCGCTGCACGAACACTTCTCCCAGGACGCTCCCAACACCTGCGACACGTCTCCAACACCTTCCTCAATTGCAGGCACAGCGGGATCGAGTTACCGCACGAAACACCTCGATCACTAGAGCCTGCTTCCGAACAGCTCCAGAGCCGGACACCGACTCAGGCACTGCGGTCATCCTAGCACCAGCCCTGCAGCCTCACCCCAGACCCAGCTGGGTCCCTGATATCGAGGCCTGCAGCGTCATTATCGCGTGTCCACCCTGGTCTCACTTTACTTGACACTTGCCCATCAGTAGCCTCGATCCTCCCAAACGACCAGTAGTTCCGGCGACTGCTCCTTCAACAACCCCAACCATCCAACATGGCGACTGCAGCGAGAATCCGCCGTATGGACGACTTCATCATCAACCCGACCATGTCTGCCGATGCTCACATCGAGGCCTCCGACATGGCCTTGGCCAAAAGTCAATTGGTCATGCCCGGCAACGACAAAGGCAAGCAGCCAATGTCCGAGCCTCACGAATCCTTCGATTTCTGGCCCACGTACACCTCCGATGAAGAGGAAGCCTCACCAGTGGACGACGACTCTGCAAGCGAATATTCAGTGTGCAGCGAGATCTCCGTCGCTGAAGTCTTCGAAGTGCAGCATCTCAGATGTGCGCAGCTGGTCTTGCTTCAGAACGCCGGAAAAGCCAGGATGATTGAAATGTCGAAAGCTGCCCGCTCCCCGCGAAGCAGTCTCTCCTCCAGATCATCGAAGGCGAAGAGCATCGATATCGCGAGGCCAAATCTCTCACTTCGCATGCCTCTGAACACCCGGACCAGCCAGGACAGCACCGGCTCATCGAGTCGGAATGCCTCTCTATCATCGACATCGCCCGAATCGCCGCTGTCAACCGCACCAAGCTCAGTGTACGACGAGTTGGAGGATGAGATGATTGCAGAACGGAAACACAAGCGGGTGTCACATATCGACCTCATGCATGCCGTCCGCGACCTGCCTCAGACCCCAATCACACCCATCTCACCGGCACCACTTCCATTAGCCAGGAAACTGTCGGCCAAGGCCCCATCGACCAAATCGGTACGGAGGAAACGCAACTTCGCTTCCGGCTTCGCATCAAAGTTCGGTCGAAGAGATCCTTCAGAAGACACCATGGAGAGTGTGCTAGATCGCGTCGCAAGAGCCGAAGGCGGGCTCACACTGCAACGGCAAGGAGCACAACATCGCTACTCCGGCGGCCGGCCCAAACTGGTGGCACGAGCCGCGAACGAACGCGCACCTCCGATTGTGTTACCTCCGTTCCCGGGAGAGTAGCACTGTACGACCACGGAATCGTGCGGCCATGCAGTCATGTTGTCTTTGCAGCAGACGCGTGTTCGTTTAGCGCGGCAACTCGCGCCTCTCATCAGCACTACTGCAGCAGAAAGCGGATCCCTTCCGCTGCTGCCAGCAGGACTACCATCTCGCATCCCGATGATGGCACATCATATTATTGTTTACATGCATTCGCAGGCGAGGAGTCGGGGCGTTGTATCATACTCTTTCCGACTCGACCACTTTCGTTTTTTGTTTGCTCGCGCGGAGTAATTACTCTCTCAGATACCCATGGCAGGACGAGCCCGGAGTTTCTTCATGGAAAAGGTTATTCAAAACAAGGGAAGATACACCGCGATCCCAGTCGGATGTTCACGACGCTACGCTCGCTGTTTGAGATTTTTGGAAGGAAGCTGAAGAAGAATGTCGACTGCAGAATGAAGATGATGAAGAAATTGTGTATCAATAGAGGAACTGCAGAGACGCATCTCATCTTAACGACGATATGAAATATCTATGATCATCATCAATGTTTGAAGAATTCTTTCCCGCTGCTTCGTACTGTGTTCGTTCTGTCCGCGTTGTGTCACGCTTGCCGCCAAGACCGCGACTCTTTCCATCGCCTCCTCTCCTTGCAATGCCAACTCCAGTACAACATCCATACCGACACAATGATCGACAATCCTTCATATTGCAAGCCCCATTTTCTTCAGAATCATGTCCACTTTCCCCTCCACTCTCCACTTCATCCGGCATTGGACCCCCACTTGAACATCAACCTCAAAAAGGTACAGTATCACCCGCCAACCGCCCGACGGCCTCGTCGACCGTCCGGCTCATCAAACTGGCCGAGATTTCGGTCTTCTGCTTCGAAATCCACATGTGATGTGACAGACAAACAGGAAACAACCTTGTAAGCTTGTCTAATTCCTTGGGCTTCTTTTGGATGGACGAAAGTGTAAAGTCTGGGGTATCCTTTCCCTTTTCACTTCGCGCTAGCTTAACACTACGGCCATTCTGCGCTGCCGAAGTTTTCACACTCGTGACGCAATCTTCGTAGTGTCGGAAGGGGGCGGGTGAGATTCGGTATAGCACCGTCGTAGATCTACAATTTTCTTGAGTCATGACTGGTGGTTGCTGGTTGCTATGTAAGATTGCTGATGGGGAGCGTAAGCGCTAGGGTAAGAGGGTTGCTAGTTTGGAGGTGGGAATTGATGGGATGCTAGGTTCGGTTTGTTTAGATGTAACGCGATGGGGGAAAGTAGGAGAGGGTTGAATTTTGGAGACGATGACTTGGCGATAAGAGGTGAGACCGTTTTTGCGCCTTTTGTGTGAGATGGTGAAGGATGTCGTGCATTCTGCAGGTAGGTTGGCTAGTTGTTCTGTTGTGCGTGGGTACGATGCAGCGAAAGGGTAGGGATGGTGAGGACATTGATGATGATGATGGATGAGGAGAGTTGTACAGTACGATCATGTTCTGTCAGCAGTCATCATCTGTCATCACTTGTGGTTGTGCTGGTTGTATCGTGCTTGCTGCGGAATCAGCGGATTACTGGTTGTGTGGAGAAACGATGGAAAGACAGGGAAGGTGGTGTGATAGTTGCTGCTACAGCAGAAGATCCTAGATTGAGATGATCGTTATTACTGTGTTCGTGAAGAGTGCTCATCAATCAGTTCTGAATAGCTCATGAAATTTGCCAGGACTATCAGCATGTGCTTCGGGGCATATGTGTGATTGGGTGGGATCTCGACTCAATCAATCTTCCCGCTAAAAGTCTTGTGAGTCCATGGTCAATGAGAAGCGAGGACAGCGGTGCAGTGTACAGTACACCTGTAGCGAGTACTCAATTGCCGACGCATAAGCTGACCACCCTCAAATCCTTGGATGTACATTGTACGCAATCGTGCCTGCTAATGCCGCCTCGTACCTGCTACTTACCTGCTTCGGAACGCCATGGAACAATTCTCAAATGGCCCGACTGGATCCGATGCGCAAGACAAGCTAGCCAAGCTCATAGATGCGATGTCAGATGAGTGAATCGTGAAAGGGTATCCTTGCTTCCTGCCCTGCATGAATCTCTGCGCCTCACTTTCGGGCAGTTCTCGTTCCTCCATGTCTCTACGGGAGATTTTTGGTGCGGAGAAGAGGAAGTGGTATCATCATTTTGTTCTTTAGATCTTCCCGAGTCAGGTGTGGATCGATGTCGTCCATGACTCTTGGATGGGGGTTTCGCCGAGATGAAGTCTTTGGGGTGAGTTGCTAGGAAACATGTCTCCGCGGGCATGCTTCGAATATTCGGCGGTAAGATGTATGCAGTAAAATTTGCAACTTTGCTCAATGGTATCATTATGGAGTAAGTGCCCATCATATGCCGGAAACTCAGTACGATGCTTCGTCACATGTGCAGTGCTGGATGCAGGCTTGCCATACGAATCTTATATTATGGATCCACGTGCTGCTAGCTGCGTAGGCGACTGGAAATCTGTTCTACTTCTCATCAACTCTCTTGATCGTCACCTTGACAGTCGGCTTTGTGAAGAAACCGCTCCTGAACTCCAGACCCGTGTCCTGTGCTGGCGTGAAGTCGAACTTGCGAATGATCGTGGGCAGTAATTTCGACATCTCGAGCATGGAAATGTGTCTACCGATGCAGGTCCTTGCACCGCCTCCGAACTGTTATTCTTTCAGTCAGTCGAAGGACTTTCACGAAGTGGCAATATTAGAAGTGTAACTCACAGCTAAGAAAGCCTTGTCGATCGTGGAAGTGTCTCCAAGCCATCGCTCAGGCTTGAAGTCAAGAACATCGTCGCCCCAAATGTCCGGCATGTGATGGATCACCCAAGGGTTGACGCCTACATGTGTCTGTCCCAGCTTGTCAGCAATCTGAGTCTCAAGCGAGCGATGTGTGTGGACGTACTGCTGCTGGGAAGTATTTCCCGGCTATTGTCGCTCCTCCTTCGGGCACCACTCGATAGAGTGTACTTCCAACAGGCGAGTGCAGACGGAGTGCTTCTTGAATGCAAGCTTGCAGATAAGTGAGCTTTTGGCCTTGAGCGAAGGTGACCGGATCAGATAGATCGCCTGCTACAGCCGCCTCGTCCAATTCTGCGCGGAGTTTCTCCAAGCACCTTGTGTTCTGTGCGAGGAACCATATAGTAGCGCTCAAGGCAGTCGCAGTCGTGTCGGAGCCTGCGCCGAAATTCTGAGCTACGATCTCTTGCATAGAATACCTGCTCATCTTGCCCGCGGCGATGGATTTGATGCATTTGCCCATCATGTCTTCTCGGTCGGTCGGGTCAGCTTTCCCTTCGAACCTAGCTTTTACCTCTCTGCCGATGACTTTGTACAAGGTTGAGAGAGGATGGATGCTGGGAATGTACTTCATGGCCAGCCGCCAGAGCACATGCATTTCGGGAATGAGACCCACGCGCCCACCCCATCGATTGTTTAGCCAGTCCACTGTGTGCAGAAGATTGTCTTTGTCATAGCCACATTCAATCAGCCCGAACGAGCGACCAAAGGTGAATTCGCCAATGACGTCGAAAGCGTACAGCTGTATCCAGGTGAAAAGGTCAAATGGTTTGCCTTCCTGAGCAAGTCGATTCAATGTATTCACGAAGCGCTCATTGGTTTGGTCGACAAAAGGCTCGTAGGAGAGGAGAGTAGAATTTGCGTAGAAGTTGGCTTGTATTCTGCGTTTCTGCGCATGTTTCTTGATGTCCATCTCAGAGAAGACATCTCTATCATGAGGGTTCGTGCCTCCGAAAGAGGAGTAGAAGTCGGATTTGGCAAACTTGGAGCCAGCGCCGTATATTAATTGGACCGCCGCGGGATCTGTGATGCTATACCGGTTGGGTGCTACGCGAACAATGTTGCCTGCCTGCCATCAGCGGATTTCTAAAAAGGCATAGCGTTCACAGCTGACCATGCTTCCGATGGAGGTTCTGGAGTACAACTTCGGAATCTTCCCGCCAGGCTGCATGGTAGAATTCCCAGAGACGAGTGAAACGGGCAAAGGATGGACCGGGGACATCTTTCAGGGTACTCGAATAGGCTTTCAGTAGTGAGATCAATCCATACAACACCACGAGTGCTGCTAATGGGGTAAGAGAGGAAAAGAGCATGATACTTTCTCAGAGACGTGTCTCAATGATGCCTACCATGTCCTCGCACAAGGCTGCAGTGTTATACCAGCCATAACGATGGCAATGCTTCCGAGGACGACTGCTTTCCGCGCAGGACGTGTCGCCGATAGGAGCGTGGGCACAATACATCCTCAGCTTGACCTCGGTCGTGGCGATGGAGAGTGTTGTGACAGGAGTCTCACGCTGTCAAGCGTGAGTGGCGCAGACCACAATTCCGAGGATTCCGGATATAAATAGAAAGTCGGCTCGGCATGGCTTGGCAGCATTCGGGGCGGGAACTTCACGTATCCTTCGGCACATCGCACCTCCTCGTCCGGATGCAGACGTTCGAGGACATTCATCACCTTGGTCGCTTGTCGTCGTGTTCACTTGGCGATTTCCGCGTAACTTCCCCATGGGGACGACTCGGCGCTGAGTTCTACCCTCGCGCAAGTGGCTGCGAGCCGTTGCACCTTGATCTGCCGGTGTTTCGTGTATATCGAAGGTGGTCGGGACTTCAGCTCGCAACTCTTAGGAGAGCACAAGAGGTCGACATCCAGCATCGAACCGGCGATGCCCGTCTGCGCCGTCGTATACTGCTGAGACTTTGAGCGCAGGTTCATCGCCGTTCTTAGCAGCCAGGTTTGAACACTGCCCTCAACACATATCATGAAACTCTGCTTCTTGAGGCTGCCGCTACGCCATGATGGCAAAAGCATCGACCGGGTCCAGAACACGGCAACCAAGGAGAGGGTGTGGAGGCAGGGAAATGCCGGCCACCCCGCGTTAGACCAAAGCCTCCTCCACAGCAAACCCTAAAGCGCTCCTCTCGTAGCCAATGTACGCTATCCCTTTAACCTGCGTTTCTGGCAAACATGAGCGACCGAAGACAAGAACATGATGGAAGTGGAAGAGTCCGCAAATACAAGCGCGATGTGTACACTCCGCGAGCATGGTATGTTGCCTCGAGCAACGTTCCCGTGCCCTGGCTGATGAAAAGTTTGTACCCGACAGCGATAGCTGCAAGGCAAGAAAGATTAAATGCAGCGGCAATACTCCCTGCAGTCGCTGTGTCGATGCGAACACAGTCTGCACCTATGCAGTGAGACAGAAGCGTTCTACACCTGCGAACAAGTCAGTTCAGTGTGCCAACAACATGCAAGGAACGCATTACTGACAGCGCGTCGGATTTTCAGGCCTTCTCGCAATCGCCTGGATGAATTGGAAAAGTTTGTACAGCTTGTTCATGGCGGCTTGACTCAGCTGGGGTCAGCAGTCACCAATTCCACCAGTCCACTGCCAGCCTCCATTCGTACTCTGAACGGCCGACGAACTTCCTCAAATCGCCCTCGCCCATGTCCGTCCAGCTTCGAAAATATTCTCGGCTGGGCGCAATCGTCGTTGACAAGTGCCGGCATAGCACCCGAAAGCGACGAAGAGGTACTATCAGTATCAACACCTGCGCAGGAAGACCTCGACGGTGGCTCATATCCGGAATGGTCGCATGCAGTCCGCGCGATCATTTCTTTGCCTCAAACTACGACCCAGGCACTGCTAGATCTGGTTGCTTCAGACGTCATATGCATGTATCCTTGCGTGAGCATCCCCAAAATCTCACTGAATCTGTTAACTTTGTATCAAACAGCTTCTGCTCCTCCGCGCCAAGATGATGAGGCTCCTCTGAGCCTCATGGACGTGGAGATTATCAAAGCATGCCTTTTAGTGGGCGCATGTGCTAGAGAGTCCGACGAGGATGGACTTGTAGCATTGCTGGAGTCCAGCATACAATGGAGCGTCGAGACGGTCTTCGGCCAGGACTCTGTGAGTGTCGAGGATCTGGTAATGACCTGTCTTCTCGTAAGTCCTTCTCGAACTTATGTCTTGCGTAATTGCAGAATGCTGAGGACTCGGGCAGAGCATATCTTACACCCAACGCGACCAGCGGCAGAAGGCATGGCGAATGGCAGGATGTGGTGCGAGAACTGCTCTGGAGTTATCGATTGACCTGGAATCGTCAGTGCACCCAGAAGACGAGCCCAACTTTGACAAACAACGCAAAATGCTGTTTTGCTGCATTTCAAATCTGGACACCCGCAGCAGTCTAATGGTTGGGCTGCCTCGCATCCTACAGGATCAGGTCAAGCAGCAGCATCTGAATGCGCTGGTAAGTTTGTGAAGTTACTCCAGCATTATTCCTGCTGAGCCTAAGTCCACAGGACCCCACTTGCCATCTTCGCGCCATGCACGAAATGGATCGCATCGCCGACGAGATCTTGATCTTAGTCAGGGAAGCCCGCGTTGTAGGAGAGATATCGTCCGACAAATATAGCTATCTGGATTTCCGCCTCAAGAACATCGAATCTCTATACGGCATCGAGTCTGGCCAATCGCATCCGCTGACATCTGTACAATCATGCTGTCGGATCTTTGTCAACTTGCGAGCTAATCACCTCCGCTTTCTGGTCCGTCGAGGGTGTCTGAGTTCAGCTCAAGTGGCTGCGTCCAGGCGTAATTCTGTGGAGGCACTCATGGCGGCGAACGAGCAAAACGTCTGGTTGTGTCAAAAGACGAAAGAGAACGGGCCGATTCCAACATTACTACAGTCCACTTTCCATCATTTTCTGATGGCAGCGATCTCAAGCATGTTCCTAGCTATGACTTACGATCCTACGACTTACCGACCACAATGCCAACGGCCGTTCAACGTCGGGTTGGAAATCCTCGAAGCTCTTCCACACAAGCTACGAGGTACTGATGCGCGGCATCGTTATAGCATGGAAAAGTTTAGACGACTTGCCGCCAAAGCGAACCTCTGTACACCGACCAGAGCGCCGGCGGTGACCAACGCGGAAGTTCTTGCCACTCCAATTTCACCCATTTCGGCTTTGCAAGCTCCGTCAACGATTGACAAGGCTTCCGACTCAGATTGGATGGCACTTGATTTCAATCAGCTCTTTGGACCTGTCATGTCTGATGTTAATTGGGCTTGTCTTGAGCAGAATTGGGCATAATCATTTGCCTCGTCTCTCGAGCTTCAGAAGTGTGCAACGATGTTGACAGGGAGCTATATGGTTTGCAGAAATCACCACAGCCGATGTACAGTACAACGAATTGAAATGGTTCAGAAATGATTGCCTAAATCTGGTGTTCGGGCGAGGAGATATGGCTAAATCGTGGTGTTTTGCAACCCTCATATATCTACAATGCTTGCCCATTGCTGCATACCAACTTGATGAAGCCGAACAATATTGCCAGTGTAGAAGTCAACTGCATCAGGCGATTCCGCGGAACATGCTCAGGGTCCGACATAGGAAGTCAGCCCGGCAGTTTGGGCGGCACTCAGTACCGTTGCTCTCGAACCCTGCTCGTTCGAACATGCGACCGAGGATCGGCACAAATAGCACTCCATGAACGCAGACTGATATGCTGTATAGCTAATCGACATCACTCCGAATTTTGAAGGTTCGTATCATCCGGCGCTATGGCTACGTACGAGATCACCTACCATGTGCTGCAGTCACGTTCGCTAACGAAGTTGTAGAGAATACTCGGCTTCATTCGCTTTCTTCGAAGCACTATGGGATGTGAGCATTGTTTTTGAGCTTGTGCATCACATTCACGATTAATGACAATGCCATCAGGCCGGTGTACGCTTCTGCTTCGTCAATCTTGGCTCAGACCATCCCGCCATGATGGAGGCAATGGTAAAAGGGCAACAAGAAAGACGGGACAGATTTCCCAAATTCATTACCTGTCCAAGTGAAATGGTCGCACTTTCGATTGCAGATGGCTATGCTCGAGTGACTGGTGTCCCGCAAGCAGTCATTGTGCACGTCGATGTTGGCACCCAAGCGCTAGGATGCGCTATCCATAATGCCAGCGTTGGGCGAACTCCAGTACTTATATTTGCTGGCCTCTCGCCTTGCACTCAGGAAGGAGAGTATCGTGGAAGCCGGACTGAATTTATCCACTGGCTCCAGGATGTGCCGGATCAGAAGGCTATTGTTGGGCAGTATTGTCGGTATTCAGCTGAACTCAAGAAAGGCAAAAATGTCAAGCAGATGTTGAATCGAGCTTTAAGTTTTGCCACAAGGTACGTATTGCGTCGTTTCTTCGGAGAAGTTGATGTTGATCTTCAGTAGTGAGCCACAAGGGCCAGTCTATCTGCAAGGCACCAGAGAAGTCATGGAGGAAGTAATCGAACCATATGAGATCAAGCAGAAGTTCTGGAAACCTGCTGAGCTCGGCGGGCTCACTTCTGAGCAGCTTGACTTTGTTGTGACGACTTTGATCGATGCTGAGCAACCTTTGGTCGTTACCGGTTACAGCGGAAGAGATGCTAAAACTGTTCCTTTGCTCGTCAAGCTTGCCAATATCTTTCCAGGTATGTGAAAGGTCCACGTCTTACACTCCCCTCGGCGTAACTGATAGTGTCCAGGTCTACGAGTTCTCGATACAGGAGGCTCGAGCATGTGCTTTCCATCTGATCACCCAGGTTGGCTCAGTGTACGTTATGGTTCCCACGAAGCAATTGGAACGGCGGATGTGATTCTGGTCCTCGACTGTGATGTGCCGTGGATCAACACGCGATGCAAACCAGCAGAGACGGCTACAATCATCCACTTGGATCTCGATCCGCTCAAACAACAAATGCCACTATTCTATATCGACGCAGTCCTGCGTTGTCGTGTCAGTGTTGCAGCTGCTTTGAGACAAGTTGTTCAAGCGGTGGAAACGGACAACAATGTCGCGCAGCGCATCTCAGCCAAGCAGGACCAATACCAGCAGCGGAGGTCAAACCTGGAAGCATCTCATACAGCTCTCTTGCAAAGCATTGCCTCAGTGGCTGTGCCCAACTCAGATGGGTCTTTCGGTGCTCCTTATCTCCTCGCTGAGGTCCGCAAGCACTGTCCACCTGAGACGATCTGGGCAGTTGAGGCTGTCACCAATACTTTCCACGTCGCAGATCAAATACAACCTACCCGACCAGGAAGCTGGTTCAATTGTGGCTCAGGAGGCCTCGGATGGTCCGGAGGTGCAGCATTAGGAATCAAGCTGGCCTCAGATGCATTGCAAGGCGGTCCAGGAAAGGGCAACTTTGTGTGCCAAATCGTGGGAGATGGCTGTTTCATGTTCTCTATGCCATCAAGCGTTTATTGGATCGCGCAGAGATATGGGATTCCGGTACTGACGATTTTGTTGAACAATGACGGCTGGAATGCTCCGAGGCAGAGCCTTCTTTTGGTCCATCCGGATGGCCTGGGGTCGAAGGTGGATAATCAAGAGCTGAACATATCGTTCTCGCCCAACCCGGACTATTGCACAATCGCCAAAGGAGCGTCGAGAGGGACATGTTGGGCAGAGCAGGTCAGTACTGTCGAACAGTTGGCTGCCAAGCTACCAGAAGCTATTGCCGCAGTACAAGGAGGCGTTTCTGCGTTGCTGGATGCTCGCATAGTTTCTCAGAAATCGTGAGATCAGCTTTATACAGCTCTATCGGACACGAAATGTTTGAAGGAATCTCTTATTTCTCCACGATCCACTCTGCAACCTTACGTCCCCATTCCTCTTCTTCTGAGATTCCGGTCGCCAGAGCTAGAGGAGGAGAAATGTGGTTGTGCCCTTTGATACTGGCAATGTCCAAGCGTGCCTTGTTCCCAGATTTTGCCTGTAATTTTTCCTTCCATTCTGTGACAAAATTGTCCCTAGATGTGTGGAATTCTTGCGGATCGAGTTCTGCTGTAAGCAGTAGAGTCGGTACACCAGCTTCAATGAACTCGGGCGCCTGGTCTGATACATCGAGCGAACGAAGTAGACCCACTGGGCTTTTCTTCTCCAGAGCATCGGGCTCGGATCCAAAGTAGGTACCTGTAATACTAGCCAAATGCGGCGGAAATTGAAAGGGAACACTCAGAAAGATGATTCCTCTGAGGTTTGGTTGACCAGCACCACCTGCTGTGAGCTTCTGACGAGTGTCCTTGAAGTCAGGATGCAGGAAGAAGGTGGCAGTGTGTGCACCACCTGCTGAATTGCCGATGATGTAAATTTCAATCTCAGAGCCTACTGGAGCACCGAGTTTGTCCCCATTC
>JAASLG010001626.1:0-14417 GCA_013365235.1 Cercospora sesami
GGGGTTGCCGAGGGAGGACTTTGATAGGTATTGGGGGTTTGTGGAGGGGTGGTGGGGGGAAGGGTAGGAGGAGCAAAGGAGATGTGAAGGATATTTTCGTGTCACGAGCGAACAATGCGTATGCCGGAGTTCGCAGTGTTATTTGACCAGTTCGATAAGGACAGAGGAATCTACTATGCGACCTCCGGCCGCCAAGCCTCGCAGCGCTAAACCTCGGCGGCAGCTGAAACACGCAGTACGATCCGCAGCTGCAATAGCTCTCAGCCTTGCTGGCACGAAAGAGGCCGCCAGGATAGCTTTCACTTTGTCCTTTCTTCAAGTCTGCATATAAGCACTCTAGCAAATGCGGCGCGCCAACTACTGCTCACAGGTAAATCAACATGCGTCTGTTGAACGTTAACAGCCTCGAGTTCGCCGAATTCCATGGCGACGACCGACCGAAGTATGTGATCGCGTCGCATCGATGGTCGGACAGAGAAGCTACATACAGGGATGTCAGAAACGGACAGAACAAGAACAAGTCCGGGTATAAGAAGGTATTAGCATTCGCAAGATATATAAAAGAGAAATTATCGCACTTGGAGTGGCTCTGGATCGATACATGCTGCATAAACAAGGAGAGCGATGCGGATCTGTCATATTCAATCAATTCGATGTTCGACTGGTATCGCGGATCCGAGATGTGTCTGGCGTACCTCGAAGATGTCAAGGACAAGGACACGTACCTCAGCAGTGTATGGTTCACGAGGGGCTGGACTCTACAAGAATTGTTAGCACCACGTCTGGTTGTTTTCGTGAACAAGGAGTGGCAAGTCATCGGGAATAAAGGCTGCTTTTTCCATCATTGCGACAGCGTGTCTTCCGGCGCAGATCTTGTAGGAGAGATTGCTACATTCACCGAGATACCAGCGCGGGTTCTGAACGACTGGGGTACTAGCGTGAATCTTGCCATTGGGGATAAGATGAGATGGATGGAAGGAAGGAAAACTCTTCGAGAGGAAGATATGTCTTACGCTCTTTTCGGCATTGTCGGCATACGACCAGGCGTGAACTATGGAGAAGGGGAGGATAGTGCTAGACAGCGTCTGCTTCAAGCCATAAAGGAGCGAGACGACATACGGTACGTGGAGTGCATCTTGGTATAATTCTGCTCTAACTGTACAACAGGAGCCCGCCGCCGAAGCTGCAAAATCCGGTCATCAAACCACACAATCTAACGCTATCTAAACGGAGCAAGAATAACGCTGCTACATTTGCTAATGGGCACGGAGGGGACTCAAGCAAAGCTATTTTTGATCCTCGCCCATATACTAATAGTAGCGCAGCACTCATCTCATGCTTGGCAAAGAAGGACCGCTGCTATTGTCGATGTCACTCCAAGATTCTGAAGAGCCCAAGCAGGAGCCTGTACATTTTTACCGAGATGCAGGGCTTACAAGCAATAGGGCAAGCATGCAATGTTGAGACTTGCACAGCTCGCATTTACGGGATCAAATTCCGCGTAGCAATTTTTCCGTCTTTGCTTCCTTTCTCGATTACTGCGGGTCTGCAAATTACTGATAGCTGGTTACCTACACTTATCTTGAGGCCAGATCGCGTCTGCAACTACAACGGGCCGGGATTTCGGTGCCTTGAGAAGATTGAGTCAGGACGACCTCCACTGAAGAACATTCCAGAAAATTGCTACGGACAAGCTCTCGATCGATATATCTCGCGAAAGGTTACTTCTTTCAAGCTGTTGTTCAAAAGCGGTCAAGCGTCGTTTGAGGATGTGAATCCTAAAGGCGAAGGATACCTCGACATACTTCTTATGAGACCCTGGCCTCCGGGGATACGGGATGTCCAGTGGGATCTGCTTGAGTTCCTCATGCTTGGGTCGCCAGCCATTGTTCTTCGCAACCCGCGCTTACTTCACCGCTGTGCAAAATGGATCGGCGAGGGACCGCATATGGAAATGTTGCTCTCGCTCTTGCGCTTTGGCCTGGATCCTGGTTGCCTAGATGCTTCCTCATTTCAAGACTGGCCACAGCTTTGCAGCCCAGACTGGTTTGCGGAGGAATTCGCGCCAGATCCTATGTTCATCGAGTTCATGCAGAAGTGTCTACAGAGGCAGCCGGGTAAGCGTTGAGTGACATTAAGCGCTAGCGTGCTGTGACTGACCGAGTCTGCTCAGGATTTGGTGGTTGCGATTATCTGTCTGAGGCTTTACTGATTGAGAATGACGCTGAGTTCGAACGCGCTATTGATTGCGCATTCAGAGGTGAAGTTCTGCGAACACTGCCGAACGCACTGGAACAGACGGCAGTCCACCTTGCTGTGCTTTCTCCCGGTCGATTGACAAGGCTGCTCGAAGCTGGCGCCGATCCTGATTGCATTGATGGAGGAGGTTCAACTCCCTTAATGTACGCTGCGTGCTACGGCGCATCAGCGTCTGCTATAGTTCTACTTGAGCACGGTGCGGACCTCTTCGTGCACGACAGGCGCAACGACCGTTACTTCCTGGACTACGCGGTCCGTCGACGACATCTCAAATTCATCAAGGATGTTTCTGAGTGGCTGAGGGCGAACAGAAGGGATGCAGAAGCGCTGGTTTTGCTGCACAGATGTCTGGCATTTTGGTTCATCAACAGAGACCATTTCTTTGATACTTGCGTTCCGAAATGTCTGCTCGACCTCGGAGCGAATGCGAACGTCTTGCTATGGGATCAGACTACTCTGATGCATATAGCCAAGTCCGAGAACCAGACACAACTGCTGATAGCCTCGGGATTTACAGACGTCAACAGGCGAGATAAAAAGGGTCGGATGCCCATCATGAACGTCGCTTCGCTGTTCGACTTCGGCACTCTGTCCTGCATGACCGGCTCGAAGCACAAAGCAGACGTTGCGGCGTGTACACACGACGGACACAACGTCATGCACTACCTATTTTCATCTCCTCGGCTCCATAATTGGGGAGTCAAGGACGGACAACAGGCCTGGCATTTTACGCAACGAGCAAATATGGTGTCTTCTCTATCCGTCCTGCTTGACCAAGGAGCTTCCGCCTTCACAACAGACAACTGCAATTGCGCTTGCTCCGATGCTGGCTGCACAGCTCTCACGTTCGCCCTGCACAGTCTCAAATATTTGCGCGAGTGGCGATCATATCAGGCCAGTACAGGTCCGATGATCGAGCTCCTCGGTTTATTGGCGCATCGTGTCAGCCAACAAGATCTGGCAATGTGTTGCCGTGCGATCCAACGCTTTCGCGACTTTGAGATGCATGGCTACACGCACACTTGTTGCCGCGGGCAGACAGAACCCCGGCTTGGTTCTCCACGCCTGCTAGCGGACCAAGCAACGTATTCAAAGGCGGAGTTGGAGCAAGTCGACTTTGACACTACACTGGAGACGCCAGTCTATGAGACCAAGGCCTTAAATTACGCTGACGTGATCACCAAGTTTGCACAATTGTGCTTCATGTATGAGCAGCAACCTGCTGACCGTTGGTTGCCTCGTATACATGTAACTGTCCAGTTTGACGAGAGCGATGAGGTAGGAACTCGTTCACGCCCAAAATGCACCGGCACGTTACTGATCTTTCTCACGTGCGCAGGAAGATGATGACGAGTTACACTTCGAGACCACTACCAATGTCGACCACGGACAGGAATTCAAGTCTAGGAAAACCCGAGAGAGAACGCCTCAAGCTCGAACATACGATAGTCACGATCACAAAGATTGGCTGCAATGGTGCAGCCAAAATCCCAATAAATTGCGAGTGCAGGGTGGTTCCCAAGCTTTCGTGGAACGTGGACTAAAGTTAATAGCATCGTTCGAGGACGAGATGCAGCGCCTGCGCGCAGGCGATTGACGTCCAGCAATGCAATAGCGGACATAAGAAAGGAAGTCGCAAAAGAGAACATGAAAATTGCCACGTAGGGTCGCAAATGCAAGAGCACTAATCCAAGATTAGCAAGATAATATAGGTCGAGCTAGACGCGGGAACATTACCTTGCTTCACTTATTTGGTGGTATCTGGGTTCTCGTTTCCTCTTTAATAACTTAAAATGTAGTCAGCATGGCGGCAGCACCCCTCTACCCGGGGCTTGAGTCCGAGTAGTGCACTGAATGTAGAGGTCGTAGGCCAACGACCCGAGCTTCATACTTAGAGTAAGTATTAATATATCCAATAAATATTCTCTCCTACACTGAGCCGCATAATTCCTAAGAAAGGTCTTATAAGTCCTTCCTTAGACACGCTAGCGTTCTTGCATCATCTGCCTTCACCCCCGATATATAAGAGTTCTTGTATATGTTAAAATGTAATGGCAATGTAAGGACGATCAAGATACGGCACAGTACAGTACTGGACAGAAGGGCTTGGTTTCATGGTGTTTTCTTATTCGCTATCAATCGCATACTGCCGTCGGGTATATATGTTTCGTCATCTTCGTGTTCTCGTTAATTTTCCGTACTGTTCATTCTGACAAAATGTTTCGCCACCACCTCATTAAGCATGACACCCTACGCAGAACTTTCATAGCCCTCAATCACATCCAGCTTTGTTCTCCGATCCTTTGCCATTTACTTCGATGTGGTGAATCCCCCTCCACTGATATACGGATCCACATCATCCTGTCTCCTTCCCGTCAAGCCCTCACCTGGCTTGTGAGAAGTGGTGGTACCAGTAGTAGTGTCACCACTAGCTCCAACACGCGAATGATCGCCCGTAGTGGTAGATCCGCCGACGATGAGGACGGGCGCGGCAGACGCTGCCGACGCTCCTCCTACACCTGTATCTTCGGAGAATCTGGACGAGTACTGCTTGGGATCGGTCTGTGGTTGTGAAGACGAGGTGGTCGTCGTTGTGGTGCTACCGATCGCGTTATTGTTGCCGCTGAGCAGAGGCTCGACATCGTGTTGTCTTTGACCGGTGAGACCAGTGTCGCGATCGGATGTTGTGTTTCCCGTGCCGGAGGCAGAAGCGAGCGCTCCGGCGCCTGCGGCAGCCCCGAGAGCACCTCCAGATGCAGCGGCGTATTGGGCTCCGCTGGACGAGGATGTGCCTGTAGTGTCATCGCGAGGGAGTGTCGTCGTAGGTTGGCTAGTTGTTGTAGGAACGGCATCTGCACCTCCGATGGTGTTGTTATTGCCGCTCAATGCTGGCTCAACATCATGCTGTCTCTGACCTGTGAGGTTGCCGCTTTCGCCAGGAGCAGAGTCACGAGTCGCGTAGGCACCCGCTGCACCAGCGCCTCCCACAGCAGTTGTCGTTCCAGCGGCCGTGATGAGTGGATGGTCCAGTGGTCCGTTGTCTTTGTTCTCCTTGAGCTCCGTGGCTTCTCTTGTCTGTCCAGGAGCAGAATCACGAGATGCGTGAGCACCCGCTGCGCCAGCGCCTCCCACTACAGCGGTCGTTCCAGCAGCCGTGATGAGCGGATGATCCAGCGGACCATTGTCCTTGTTCTCCTTCAATTCCGTGGCCTCCTTGGTCTCATCGTCCTTGTCGTCTTTGTTCCTGTGCAAGATTCTGCTAATCAGACCTGGTTTCTTGTCCTTCTCTTCCTTTTCAAGTTCCTTCTCGTGCTTCTTCTCTGCCTTCTCGGCAGCATGTCTGCGTTCCTTCTCGTCCTTCTCGTGCTGCTTCTCCAGCTCGCGCTGTTTCTTCTCTTGATCCTTCTCAAGCTCACGTTGTTGCTTCTCGACTTCCTTCTGATGCTGTTTCTCTTCCTTGGCGTGCTCCTTCTCGAGCTTCTTCTCCTCGGGCGAGGGCTTGTGGAGTTTGTTGTGCTTGTTTGGGTCTTCAGCGCCATAGGCGGCGTGTGTAGTGGGATCGCTGTCGCGTGTTGCGGCATATGCTGCACCGGCACCAGCTACTCCTGCAGCTCCGGCGCCACCAACGATTGCAGCATCACGGCCAGAGGTGTGAGTCGTTGATGAGTCTGGGTTGTGATCAATGCCTGAAATAGAACCATGCCGAGCAGAGGCGCTGACACGCTCGGTGGTATTCGTAGTAGTCTGGATGCCTGGGCTTGCGGTCGTGCCTGTTGTCGCAGAGCTGCTTTGGCCGCCAAGTGCGCTGCCAGCTCCGATCGCGCCAACTCCAGCACCCGCAGCTGCTGTTGCTGGAAGAGCAGAGCCAGTAGTGGTAGTCTCGGCACCCGGGAACTGTCCAGCCACGTTTGGGCCGTGGTCCACGGTATCGCCAGACTTTCCAACATAAAATGAGCGATCGAGGAACGTTGCACCCTGTACGTCAGCCGGAGCCTTGTTCAACTGAGTGACGCCCTCGTCGTTGCGAATACCACCAGCAGCGACGCCGGTGGACGGCTCAGATGATCCCAGAACACCAGCGTGGCTGCTCCCCAGCTGCGAATCTCGCGCAGATTGACTCGTCGTCTCCCTCAGACTTGCCTCTGGGGCCGCGACCGGGTTGATGTGGCCGTGCCCTGCTCCCGATGTAAGTGGGTGAGAGCGGTCGCCGAGCGACTGCGAGTTGTCCGTGCTCGAGAGAGTATTGCTGTTGTTATTGTCACGAGAAGCAGCGTACGCCGCACCGCCAGCGCCTGCAGCAGCCAGACCTCCTGCGATGCCTGCGTTGCGTCCGAGGTTGGAAGAGTCGGTAGTTGGCTGGCCACTGGAGAAGGTTGTGTCAGCAGAATCAGTAATGCCGCCAGTTCTCGTTGACCCGGTTCCGTAACCACCACTTGTAGACTCGAAGTCCTGAGCTGCGACGCCTTTGGAGGTGCTATCCCCAAGTGAGCTGGTCTGGCCTCCTAGACCGCTCGAACCACTTTCTCCCAGAGGCCTGCTCTGCGAGGTAGTCCGGGTGGCGGCAAGTATGGTCTTTCCCTTGTCTGGATCATTATCATGCTCTCTGTTAGCAAAGTGCGCCTCGCCAGCGTCTCGGCCTGGACCATGAGCTCCAGATTGATCTTGAGCAGCCTGTGTGCCGGTGCGATTGTCAGCGAGACCGTCAGTCTGGCTGGCACCGGTTGTCTCGTTGTCTCGTCTGCTGTATGCGGTCGCTGCTGGTCCACCAGCTGACAGGTCACCTCCTGCAACAGCCGCTTCTTGGGCAGTATATGGATCAGCAGGTGTGAGACTGGGCTGAGTGTTGGATGCGCCAGTGTAGCTGGCCCCAGTCGATGCGCCTTGTCCAGTGGTTGTACTCGTTGTGTATGCCGGGGACTCTCTCTGCTGAGTCTCTGTCTGCAGTTTGCTTGAATCTGGTTTCTCGGTCGTGGCAGTCGTCCCCATGGCTTGCTCGTCGTACCTGAGGCCGGTTAGATATATGGCGCTGCGCTTCTCTGCACGCCTGTTCACTCACTTCTTGCCGCCTGGATTCAATATTTGGCGTAGCACTCCTCCCTTCTCGCCCTGCTCTGTTTGCTGTCCTTCGACAGGATAGAGTGTCGATGTGTCCTTCTTCGCCTCATTATCTGGTGCATTTTGGAGTCTCGTCTCTTCGCTGCCGTAAAGGATCTCATCATCCTTGCTCGAGCCCGGTGAGCTGGAGAAGTCAATAAAAATCACGCGAAAATGCCTGCAGTAGATCTAGCTTACAAGACCTTCTTGAGCTTATCCATGCTTGCTGTTTGTTTGGTCAATGTGTAAGTTTCTCTGTTAGTTGCACGAGTCGTGTCTTCGCACTGTTTAGTTCAAAGTGAATGCTGGAGTTACGCAAACAGGTATATATCCCATTGATCAACAAAGCACGGCCTACCTCTTCACGAGGCTGCGCGGGGCATACGCCTCATCTCAGATGGGATAGCTTGTAGAGCTCATGTACAGACGTCATCCTTGCCACATGTGTCGTAGCAAGTTGGAATGCTGATACGCGGCATGGGCAGCGAAGTTGGCGAGTGGTGAGCACGCGGTGAGCACCGTGTCGGTGGCTGAGGTCATGCGAGACGGTTACACAAAGAAAACAAAGAGCGGTGCGGCGCGCGTGCGTGAAGATTGGGCAACGATGGGCGGTATGCAGCAGGCGAAAGCTTGGATCCCCGTCTCATATTCGCAAGATTGACTGGCTGTGATTCCCTCGCGCTGTGCTCGTAGATCAAGCTGTTGATCTCATTGATCGACGCGCTTGATTGTGAGATCTTGCAGAAGGTCGATTGGGCTGCTTGATGCTGCAGATGACGTGGTTCGCGTGCGGCTGGCCGTCAATGCAGGGCGGCGGCGTGATTTGTGTTCCTCGGACCTGTCTGCGGGTGGTACGCTACGCGTGGCGCTTGGAGAGACAGATACGATGTGCATGAAAGTAGTCGAGATGCAGTGAGGGAGTTGAAGTTGCAGATGTTGACATGGGCATATGCGAGCCCTGGTCGTCGCTTGATCTCGCCATGCCCGGCTGTTCCGACCGATCGGAAAATTCTGGGTTCCTGAGGCTGCCATGCTGAGTGAGAACGGTGAGCGGGCGTCCGGTGGGCAGAAAGGCGCTCAACGACATGGCGGAGTGCCACGCCGCCGCCATGCAGTCTTATGCACCGTTCCCCACCGCGTGCATAACGTCCTCCATGCAGCGAAGCGCTCCGTTCCCCATTCGGGACACGAACGGCAGTAGAAGGGCTTGTCGTCACCGCGCCGCCCACCTGCACTCACCTGCAAGGAACTGCACCGTATCTGCACGCCGCGGCGGATGCAAGCGCCGCCGCGCCGCCAGACGACAGCGATGTCCCCAGCAGCGCAGCGGCTCGCCCAACCGCGCGCATGTCACGTCTGCCATTCTCGGAGGCATCTTCGGGCTTACTTCTACATTCGTGCGCGGCCATATTCCTCCCACATTCAACGCGGCGCATCGGCTTTGGCTCTCGCTCGTTGACCCGTCGTCCCATTCTTTGCCGTGACCTCCCGCACCATGGCTCCAACTAACCCCAAAACTGCTTCGTCGACCGCGCGGGCTCAGCGTAGCGCCCTGCGAGCCTGTTCCTCCCCACATTGGATGCCATCCCAATCCTTCCAGAAGCCAGAGACACGCTCTTCTGCTATCTCTCCGCCGCTCCCTGCACTTCATGCGCTCCCAACATAGAATACCCTCTTCCAGCTGAACAACACTCCTTCTCATCTTCCGAGACAATCACTAGGCCATCCACTGCTCTCCCCGCTCGCGCCAACCGACACCTTCCCAATCCATCTGTCGCCTGACGTAACGTCACCTCCCAGGATTCTACTCGCTGCTTCCGTTTCCCAGCCGCGACTTGGGCAACCAGCGCGATACTGCTCGGCATTGGCCGATTCAATGAAACGAACACCCGCCTAGGGCACCTTCAGCACCTTCACTTCAGTATACACGCCCTTCCGCAGACATGGCGATCCGAGAAAAGGTCAAATTTCTCTTCAAGTCCAAGTCCAAGTCGGACCGCGACTCCCAAACTTCCAAAGGCTCCTCCAAAGCGTCTGATGAACGATGGCCGAGTAACGTCTACAAACCTGGCGAGCCCATGCCAAGGCCAAAATACCGAGCGCCTCCGAAGAAGGAGCACAAGGACAAACTAGAAGCATTCAGCTTTGCGGATGCATGGAGGAGGAAGAGTTTCCAGAGCCAGTACAGCCCCATGGGAACCAGAGCACCAAGTCGGAGAAACAGCGTCGCCAAGACTCCACTCAGCAGAAGGAGCAGCTGGATCAGCTTGGGTAGAAAGAGTTTCAGCGGAAAGAGCACAGACGGCGGCAGGAGCAACAGTATTACAAGTGGCGGCGGTGATACCGAAAAGAGCAATGTGCGACATCGAGAGGGCGCTGCGATGCACATGGGCGTGGCAGTCCCCACAACATTGAAGACAGAGCCTGAAGCAGACGGCGATGACGATGTCCACAATGGTGAGTTTGGCTGATTTGAAAACATACGGCAGTGACTAACGCAGAATGATAGTTGGCTTGTCACGAGTCCAATCGAAAGACCAGCGATACCAGCCGCTCGAGCGACCACGAACAGCAGACAGTGGCACGGCTGGCCACGCGAACGATCTTGCGAAAACTATGAGCACAGCACACGACCATCAGCCTTTTACCGAACAAGATCTCGCACTGGCGCTTCACCGCTCCCACCTTGCAGTTCCGGCGCAGGGTTGAGAGGATCTCACCGCATTTCAGAGCAATTGTACAATTTGTATAGCAAAATCCAGACCGGCGCAAATTATGGAGACTGATGCATATTGTTGAGATTTTACTTGCAGCATTTTTGGCGTTGGAGTTGAGCAGGAGACTCTTTTGAAGGGACACGACATCACGCGAGCATCGCGGCAGCATCACCAACAGAAGAGCAGTCAGCATTTGAACTGCTTTTGATTTAGCATTGCATTGGACAGAATGTCCCACACAAGCGGACAGCCAGAAGCATTTGGCATGGCGGATCAGGCGGAAGAAGAAGAGGAGCAGGTACGAAACCTCAGAGAGACTTTGCATAGAAGAAGGAGCAGATAATGCTCGATTTGAAAACGAACGATGCATTTTTTACAACTTGACTCTTCTTTCCAGATCATAATGTTTTACATCTAACAATGATTACAATTCATCATGTGCAGATCGGCTTCTACGAAGTCCAAAGCCGCCAAATGAGGGAACCATGTATTTGAACACTCCTTCGGGATCGTATCGTGCTGCGATGTCGCGGAGAGTTTCGAGATTTGTGCTGGAGGAGGACTAGAATCTAAATCAGCTAGGGAGAACGACACAGGGATGGATGAATCAACTGAACTCACTGGAGAATTGCCTGCTTTGACGCCTTTCCCACCCACTTTTTCAACCTCTCCTTCTATCGCTTTGCGCAGTTCCTCAGCGTGTTTTTGAAAAAGCTTGTCTTGAACTGGTTCTCCAGCGAGATTTTGATATTCGAAGAAGGCTTCGTAGAGGATTTGAGCTGGTTCTGACTTCGAATCGGAGCTGATTAGGAAGGGTTGGTAGGTTGCGGATACAGTCCAGGAGCCGAGGGCGGTTTCTTCGAGGTTGGTGATTTGGGCAAGGAGAGATTGGTGGGTTTTGAGGAGGAGAAATGAGGAGGTTGGGAGGATGAGGGAAAAGGATGCGAGGTAGTGGGTTTTGGGTCGAGGAGCGGAGGCGGGGGAGAGGAAGAGGGAAGTTGGGTTGAGGTGGTGTTTGGTTGTGGAGGATGTGTTGCCTTGGATGGAGAGGAATTGTTGCAGGGTGGTCTCTCCTTTTTCTCTCGCGGGATTGATGTTGGCATATGCATTCCAGAATTCCAGTTTTCCGGGTCCGTTTGAGGATGAGTATTTTTCCATTATGACCACGCTTGCACCCTCATCTGCACCCTCTGCTCCCTTGGATCTCGTTAAGTTCTCCACGAAATTCACCAAAGCTTTGAATTGCTCTTCAGCTGTGCTTTCGGGATACTTGACTACTCCTCCCCAAATCCCTCCTTCTCCAACGTCGGCCAGTTGTAGATCAAACCTCGTGACTACTCCGAGGTTTGCTGCTGCCTCTGCTCCTGCTTGAATCGCTTTGAACAAATCCGAATGCTCTTCCGCGTTGGCGTTTACCAGCCAGCCGCCATCTCCTAGTACGACTTCAAAATTCGCCACTGCATCGCATGAGAGACCTCGTTGCGAAGAGAGCATCGTGGGTGTACAGGATAGGAAGAAGTCCGATATGCTGGAATCGAGAGTGGCGGACGGTGATGAGAGGAGAAGCGAGGGAGGAGTGGAGACCAGGTTCGACGTTGGAGGAGCCAGCACAGTCTGGTCTTTGCCTTCTTGATCGTTTTTGGATTGTGGTGCCGACCTTGGAAGCTCCGACAGGTAGGTGTAGACCTCCCTCCAAGTTGCACCGGAACCGACAGAGAGCGTGGAATTTGATGAATGATACGTTATGCTGTTGAGCTTCCGGAGATCCATCATGATATCGATGTTGTGCTGCATCGAAGCTACTTCTGGAGTGTGATCGTTGCCATTGCGTATGGAGAATTTGCACCCTCGAGATGTGGTCCTGTTGGCGGCGAGGAGTATCTTGAGCGCTTGAGCGACTTCGTCCGTGGCATTGGGGGTATAGAAACATGGTGGAGTGAAGTGATGGTTGTTGAGGTATTGTGCTGCTTTTTGTAGTTCCTTGTGAGATGTCTCGCCTGGATAATGGAGATGAGATGGAATATGTGGTGACATGTATAGGGCTTCGCAACAAGGATTGGGCCCTAGGAATGATGTCTCGAGGGCTGCTGTTGTTGAGGCCAGGAGTAGGAGGAACTCTAGAGGACGATTTCGCGGGAGGCTCTTCATCTTCATAAAGATATAGCAAGCTCAAGGTTGGTTCGGCAAAATCTCTTCAGAATGTTTTGTCGATCGAGCAGTCTTCTTGTTGAGCGTCTGAGAAAGAATTGACCCTTCTCGCACCTCTATGAGGGAAAGCAACACCTCTTGCAATGACCTGGCCCGAATGATGAGAGTCGGCACTTTTTGGGGGAGGTCTCGGAAGAATAATGAGCGTGCTTCTTGAATGACCGACTCTTCCGTCGCGAAAGTGCTGCTTTGTGTCTGCTTTTGACACGCAAGATATCTAATCAATGAAAGTCAACACTTACTATTCGTCTTGGTAAGTACGAATGGAGAGCATTCAACTTGACATCAGAAGTGGGCCAAGCTCTTCGGCGCATGACAATGCGAACAAGAGCGTAACCGTTGCGAAAGGAAGCCGCATGATGGGCGTCTGATCTCGCAAGCAGGTGGCAGTGGTTCAGTTATCTACGCTTCCTGCATCACTCGCTGTGACCCTCGGAGCTAGATATCAACAGCAAAACGATGGTGCCGAAAGGTGGTTCGGTCGCCAGTGGTCGGTACAGGCCGTCCGGTAGGGAGAAACGTCTGAAACCGCTGTTGAAATTGTGCGATGAAGAATATGGAAAAGAGTATGCGACAAGCAAAGAGGAGCTGTGAGAAGAGAAGCACGCCTGGATCTGACAACCTGGTCGAATGCCTACGAGCTCCTCGCCAGGATCGCCCAGTTGTGTGGTTCAGATCACAGGACGCGAGAAGGCGTAGTTTGAAAGTGCTCAAGAGGCGCGCGGCGGACCTTCTTCTTCACGGGGCGAAAGAGGCCGTGAGGGTCGGACGGCAGAGGTGTTCCATCGCGGAAGTCTGGCTTCCAATGGCGGCCAATCCTGCGTCATGTCCATATAGACGACGGATCTCCTCAATAGACTCCAAACCCGAATAGGAAATCAGGTATATCCATGCTCAGCACCACGGGCTGCTCGCCGTGGCTTGGGGATAGCAGGGTTGCGCTTCCGCGAACAGGCACGGCTGCAGACCAACCACTTTTCGCAACTCTCATCCGCCGGTATCTGGATGTCCAGACGCATCGCAGGCGTGTCTCGCACCGCTGGCTCGCCGATGCATCGACGCGGATTGCGCATCCGGTGGAGCAGCACATCGACGGACGGCTGGAAAGCGACGGCGGTAATTTCGACCAGAGCGCGCGCCCTCCGCCCAATGTCGCGTCATCAGGCCTGGGCGTGTGAAGCAGCACAGCGCGACTGTTGGTCAATCACGGCGAGTCGGCGAGGAAATGAAGTGCTGGCCCTATGCAGATGGAAATTACGGTGGAAGGTAGTGCCTGTCTGCTAACTGCAAGCAGCTAGCTGCCGCCTCGCACGCGTTCACGCATTTCCGCACACAGCGCAAGTCTGGAGAACCCAAGGACGATCTGCGGTCTCACCAACCTGCAACGCCTTCGTCGCATCACAACAGCACTTCCTCGCCCAACCGTTGCCAACGTCTGCTCGAGCGCATCGCAGCACCCGTCCACACGTCCGCCGTGACACAGCATCTTTTCGCGCGCCGCCTCTCTGTCTCTATCTCAGGGTCTGCGCCCGCGGCTTCCTCCGCCCTCTCCTGATCACGGTTATATTATACTTTCCCGTGGCGGAGAATATAATAACATGGGCCGCGTGCTCCCGCCTCGCCAAAAATCCTTGCACTCTCGCGAGACGTGGATCGTCGTCGCGCCTGGCCGACGGTCGCGGTGATCCCAGAACGGAGCACCCGCGCGAACACGCATAGCACGTGCTAGCGGAGGATATCCTTGCTGGGTTGAGCACTTCCGCCAACATTCATTGCTCCACAGCGGGCAGCACATCGCGATGCCGCGAAAGCCATTGCATCTCATCATTCTGAGATTAGCTCATGATCGCAGCCAACACCGCGGACCTGAAGGCTGACGCACAGCCACTGAACAAGCTCCCCACGGTCTCGCTGCGATGCAACAGCGGATGTGCTCGATCATGTCTCGCGGAGTCGTCTTCTAGCATACATACTCGACTCACCATCCGATCCTCCAGAGCATCTTACTCCAGCAACCAGACGCGGGCCACGCCACGAGTAATCCGTCCTATCATGAGAGACGATCAGTCTCACATCCAAGGCCGTGCGCGATGGCATAAACCTGAATTGAATGGTCCAGGCCACGAAGGGACAGTCACT
>JAASLG010001627.1:0-13607 GCA_013365235.1 Cercospora sesami
CAGGAACGTTTATCGTTTCAGATCAGTCTGGTCAACGCTTTGTTGGAAGGCCTGGAGATGTAATCTATATTCCCAAGGGGTCGACTGTTACGTTTGAAACTGAGGAGGGAGGAAAAACATTTTTTGTAAGTTTGAATTCTGATGCTGCTGTGTTGTAGCCATGACAGTGAGAGTGAATGTGATGCTAATGAATTTGGGTGTGAAAGGTAGCTCAGAGACTTGCAAACGAGAGCCGGTGGGCAGGAGTGTTAGCGAAGTTGTAAGGACAAAGTGAAGAGTCGATGGATTGGATGAGAGGAAGGCTCATGACGATGACTTGAGAATGACATAGAAGGACACCGATAGACAATTACCATGCCTAAGCAACCCTGGAGCATCATGATCCACCGTCTCGCGCCTTTCAATAACAGTGACATGGTTCAAAGTCTTGCTGTATTTCGATGAACGATCCAAAACGCTATAGCTCATCCAGCTAGCTCTACCAATGACCCCACTCGCGCCGCATCTACATTCGACCTCAAGCACCCAAATCTCTGTACACAAGCCTCAAGGAAACACTCAAACCATGTCCATATTCCCATCCTCTGCTCTCCGCCACTGTCCTTCACCACTCAACGGCGTAGACTTCCCCACCCACTGGCACCGCTTCACCAACATTCCAAATTTTTGGATCTGCTCTAAATGCTACACAGAACACATAGCATCCTCGCCATTGCTAATCACTCTATGCGAGCAATTCTACGATGATCCACTTCCAGGCACGATATCATATTGCGATTTCAATACCGCGAGAGCAAAACAGCTTTTGCAGAAGACCTTGAGGTCTGGAAATGCAGATGTGCTTCTGGTATTTGCGAGAAAACGATCTGAGATGCCGATGTGTGGAGGAGAAACTGGAGTGCGAGGCGGGAAAGGGTTGAAGTGGTGGGGCATGAGAGAAGTGGAGGGATTCGTGGTATGTGAGGCTTGTTTTGAGGATTGGATTGGTGCTACGTCTTGGGCGGAACGGTTCTATCTGCGCGATCGAACGGAACATGGTGTCGATGATCTGTGGAATTGCGATTTGGCCGTGCCGTTCATCAGGAGAAGTCTACTGCAATATGCGGCGAGAGATGCGTGGCAAGACTTCGTAGGCGCTTGTCAACGAAGCCTTGCGGCGCCTGCTTGTAGTGGACAAGTAGCGAGGAGAGGATCGAGGAGATGGTTCAGGCCGGCTCGACCGCAGCGGCTTGCGAAGATGATGGTATGTGAAACGTGCGCCCTGAACTACGCTGGTGGCCTGGCTATTGCAGGGAATTTCGAGGAAGTGAACACCTTGCCCCTCGAAGCAGAGACGGAATGCACGTGTACTTTGAAACTCCCAGCGTTCAAGGCTTGCAGCGACGCACTGCTGGCGAAGAAATACGACCTGTGGCATGAAATTGTCAGCGAGATGATAGCAGAACCGGTGTGCTCAACAGGAGCGAATGCTGATGTAGAGTGGTACGTGTTAACAGATCCGGACGACTCCAGCGTCGAGGTACAGGAGTTCGATGTTTGTGTTGCTTGCTATTTCGGGCTCTTCACGACCACAGAATTCGGACACGTCTTGCGGAGGAAGCGGTATCCGATTGGCACCGAGAGGATTTGCGACTTCAGTGCGGTAGCCTCACGATCTCGCCAGTATCTCCGACAATGGCGGAGGATGAATTTCGTTGGAGATACCAATGGTTTCGCGCGATACGTGAAGCGCGTCTCTTTGCTACGGCCGTGCCCAGGTTCCTCGCCTGTGAAGGGCCGAAGGTGGTACGGAATGAACGAGTTCTACTTCTGCGAATCATGTTACGAAGAAATTGGACGTGGCAGCTACTTTGCTGCGTCCTTCACTATCCAGGATGACACACAGGCCGAGGCTTATTGCGATATGTATACCGACAACATGCGTAGTCGCTATGTCCTAGCATGCCGGGGAAGAGACTTGACCGCATTCATCTCGTATTGTCAGCAGCGAGCTCAAGTCTGGAAATTGTGTAGAGACAACCCCGAAGTCTCTGCGCAGATGCAGACCAGTGCCCAGCAGCACTTGGGCAATACGGATGTAACCAGTCCCATAAGAGGTGTTGGCACCGGAAGAGGTCAAGGTGATGCATCTTGGTCTCCGCCGTCTGCGGGCGTGGAGGCGATACACCGGCGTGCTCAAGGCCAAGGGCTGCTCAGCATGATGAATCCTTCGAATCCCGATTATCTCGCAATATGGAAGCAGTGGGCAGAGATGGAATGAAATTGTGCCCCAGCAGGGGGAGGCTCGCATGCGGCTTCCTGCAAATGCGTCCTTCATCAGTCTAGCTTGTGTCTGTCTTGGAGTTCAACTCGACGCCTTGGCTGAGGTTCGATATCGATACGATCGCGCCTCGTAGCTCTCATGATTGACTGGGTTGGGGTACCACACTTCCAGCACCCCCATACAGCTATCAGCGCATCGATTCGTCTTGCTAGCGCCCCGAGGTAGCTGATGTGCACAGCTCACTTGCATCATGCTGTTCAATCTTCGGCTACGAAGCTCTTATCGCGGATAGGTCATCGTATAGCCCACTGCTCTCGCCGCTTTGATAACTCGTGTCGGTAGGAGGGAAGTTGTGTCCCATCGTGGAACACATCCAGACGCGTAGGTGCGAGTTTGTCAGTTGTCCCATTCGAATGGCAGAGGCTAAGTTCTGCGGAGCGGCTGGAAACGGCAAGCGCAGAGCACGAGCCACATCGTCGCGGCAAGCTCGATGGTCGATGGTCGTCGTGTGACCGATGACACGACCGCTGCATCACCAGCCCCAAATGCAGCAAGTGACAAACCAGAGAGCTCGCTTGCCTTGCTTGCGCCATAGTTCAAGCTAAACACACCTGACTGCACTACCGTGATATTCTGCTGCCTTGCACGCTTCCTCCTACTCTCTTCCACCACTCCAGCACACTGATCACAACAGCGATCCCGACAGCACTCACAGCAAACAGACAGTCGACCCGACCGCTTCTATCAGCATGGCACTCTTCAACGCCTTCCTCCAGCTCTGCCTGGCTGCCCTGACCTTCGCCGCACCACTCGAGAACAGCGAGCTGCTCCATGCCACCAAGACTGATGCATGGCAATACGGCACTGGTGGTGGTATCATCGGCTTTATTGTGTTGGTGATCGACATCATCATCTGGGGTGAGTAACCACTAAATTCTACAGCATGGCTTGTCACGATTAAGATGCTAACCACCTCACAGTTGAGCTCTTCCAGTCCAGCCGCCCCGTCTCGCATAAGCTCCTCTGGGCAATCGTCGTCTTCTTCTTCCCCATCATTGGTGCTATCATCTATTTCATCTTCAGCAACCGCCAGCAGCACAAGGCTGGAGGATACGAGCCAATCCCTTAAATCACAAGTCAGTGTGAGATGAGCAAGGACATTGCCGAGCAACCTCTATCAGTAGGGCCTTTGCGGAAGAGCAAAGCACTGTGGAGAGCAAACCAAAACACGCTTGATACGGATCATGGTGGACATGGGCGCATTGTAGGATCTGGCAATACCCATTTGCCTGGTGCATACATTTGGAGTAATGGATGGAGCTGTGGTCGTGCGGAAGGGAAACAGCTGCCTTGTAAAACGACAGATAAGCTATGAATGATGATTTGATGTTGGCTTTGAGAGAACGGATTCCTGACTGCAGATCGTCCTCGGTGTGAGCGGGCTGGAGCGGCAATAAAACCACCCCTTCCATCCAAGTGAACCATTCTTTCATGTAATTGCAGTTGCTTGGGACGATTGAATCATTTCGTTCTAGCCAGCGCCGTACCATGGTGCATGCACGTGGCGAAGATGGCACAGACCATGGTATGTGCCTATGAATATGAACGGACCTGTTTCCGCGCAGATCGCAAAGCCGTCCAAAGCTTCGGCCGCATGCGCTGCTTGGGATCCGCGTGGAATAAAGACTTGCCGCTTTCGTTCGCATGAAACATGTGAAAGCGGATGCTGAGCCCTGGCGCCGACCCAGCAATCTCCAACACGTTGCTATGCAGTTTCACGATGACCAAGCAGTAGAAGTGTGGTTTTAGTCATCTGCCGTCGACAGGCTTCCACGAGCTCGTGCAAGCGATTGCCAGGATCACGCAGCTGGAAGGCGTCATTGTGCCAGCCACCCTGCCTCTCCTCAACTCAACTGCCTGCTGACCTGACGACCCGACGACGTCGACCAGTATTCCTACCGGATGGCAGACACCACGATGTCGCATCCCACTGGCATGGACCGCATACCCGCCGACACCAACATCGACATGTCCGACGACACCGAGACCGACCAAGAGCCTCGACAAGTCTACGCTCCTCCACCTCACATCGCCGCTCGCTTCTACCGCAACCAGCTGACGCGCCGGAAGTCTTCAGCGGCATCTTCTCGGAGGAATTCGCTATCATCAGCCCAGTCGCAGGCGCATTCTCACACGTCAGGCCGCTCGCTGCGCCGCAGTTCGACGGGATGCCGGTCTACCACGATTGCCCAGCACCTTCGACGGGCGTCAATCATCGAGTCGAGGAAGGCGCGCCTGGCCGACCGAGCTGCTCATGCCGAGCAAGTGCGACTGCGAGCAGCGCTCGCCAAAGCCGCACCACGAGGCAACAGCACAAGCAGTGAGGAACGCGCCCTTGCCGCGCAAGCCGCCAAAGAGAAGTTGTTAGCAAAGGTTGCAGCACAATGTGCCGAAGAAGTGGCGCGCGCAAAGCGCATCGCAGAGGAGGTCAAGGATCGCAAGCTGGCAGAAGAAACGCGCTTGCGCCTGGAAATGGAGGAGCGGCACGCTGAGGCTGAAAGAAGGAGGGCAGAGTACCAGCGCAACATCCAGGCACGGAGAGCGAGACGTGCGGATAGTGCCGAGAAGAAACTCGCCGTGCTGGAGGAGGTCGCTGATGTGGAGGAGGATGCTATCGTTGAGGAAATCGCAGAGGTCTTGCTCCTGGATCTCGAGACAGCCGTGAGCCGAATCCAGCGAGCGTGGCGCCTGCACCAGAGGAAGCAGCCTGTCCTTCGTTTTAGAGAACTCGGACTGACCGCCGCAAGAGCCAAGGATACGCCGTTTGAAGAGATGACAGAGTTGGTGGCCAGTCAGCAGGTCATCCAGGCCACGACTGACATGTTGATGCACCTTGGCCTGCAGGACGGAAACGATGCGAATGCTGCGTTGAACACCCGAACTTTCCTGAGCGCGTATATGATCGTTGCTCACCCCATTTCAGTACTTCTGAACAAGACTGGTGCCCAGGAGTCGGACTTAATCGCAAAAGCTTCTGAGTTGATCAGCCTTTTCGAAGCTTCTGTGGCGAGACTCGATACGTGGAACAATTTCACTGCCAACGAGACACAGCATGAGACTCTCAATCAGACCTATACCACGTACACCTCCGCGTTTGCTGCCTGGAGGCTCCAAGATTCTAGTGTTCTGATCGAAGGCATGGTGGCCTCCTTTGTGGAGCTTGACGCAATTTGGCAGACTGTCAAGGACGATACTCGAGGCGAGGTTGCCAAAGACTATCGTGAAGGCATTCGTGACAATCAGGTTATGCTTCTGAGTAGAATCAGGAAGCTGGCTGGTCCAGATCGAGCCGACTTTTTGATCAAGAAGGCTATTAGGGAAAGCCGACGCAGAAGGCCTAAGAAACGACCAGCGGCCGAAGTGAGACCACGAGGTGTCGAACCTTCTTCTGAGGCTGCAGTGTCTTCTGAGCAAGCGGTCGAAGATGCTTTCGCGCCTGTCCCCATCGGCTCTGGCGAACTCAACAAGCTGTTCACAACGATGCCGAGCAACAGAGTCCTAACGCACGAGCTTGCGATCGACAAGGACTACAAGCTCGAGGATAAGAATAGCGAATTGCGAGAGCAGATGTACCGCAGCATTTGCGAAAGTATGAAGGTCGGTTTCGAGGCTGGGAATGGAGCGCGATGGACTGTGTCTGCCGCGGAGAATATCAAGGAGAAGCTTTTGCGGATGCTTAAGCCTGGTAGCAACATGCATAAGATGCTCTGCGAAGCACTGGACCTGGAGAACATCCAACGGCAGTGTCAGCAAGGAGTTTTCAGCTATCCTGGATTTTTCGGCTTCATGGCTAATGTCCTACCCAAGCTCTGTGCGCCTTTCCGCGATCAGCAAGTCAAGACGCTGGCTGAAGAGTTGCGCACGGAGAACGACGAGCTTGATGGCATGATTGAGAAGCTCTTCAAGCTGTTGAAGATGGTCGACTGTCTGAGTCTCGACTACACGAATTTCATGATCATGCAATCGGCTCCAACGCTGACGAAAGAAGCCGCTGGCTACGAAGCTCGCATGTTCCGGCGAGACATCGAGGCACATCAGATCACTCTCACGAACACGAAGCGATGGTGGCACCAGTCGCGCCGTGCTCTGGAATCCGAGTCGGATCGACGAGATCCAGAAAACATCAGGAATCCAGCCGATCGGCCATCACCTCAGAAGATCTACACGCATGCCCTGGTGGAGCTGGCGTTGACCTCGAATGAGCTCGATGACACCGCATGCCCCGAGACGTTGCACCTGGATCTTGAACGTATGCAGAAGCTTCGCACCAAAGCTATCAGGATTGCTGTGATTGGGGCTATCCTTCTCACCACTAAGAACCTCCTTAGGCGTGACGTCCGAAGCCAGTGGAAGAATGAAGCCAATAGATTGTGGACCCTTCTCTCCGCGGAGCCGTATGAGAACACGAGCGCAGACGAGCCCACGACTGCTCAAAAGGCATTCTCGGTGCTTGAGACAGCGCACAACATGCCTGAGAGCACGAAACGTTCTGTGCAAAGTACCATCAACAAATTCTTTGCGCAGGCGGCTCAAGTGAGCATTCCCAGCGGTGGACAGCAAGTCAACAGCGTCCGCTTCTCAGATCCGGTTTTGAAGGTCCTATTCCAGCGACTCAAGACACATGTTCTATCCCGTCTTTCGGCAGAGAGCAGCGCAGACAGGGTTCGGGCTGCAAGTTCGGCTTCAGAAAAGCTGGCCGCGAGCGGCATGGCGGAGTTCGTCCCACATGTTGCTGTCATTGTGGATTTGCTGGAGCGGGTCCGGAAGGTGGATTGGGAGAGCCATGGGGTTTGGTATGAGGAAATTGCTGTCGTTCAGGAACAGCAGTGACCGGTTGTGGTGGGTGGATATGGTGGCCGAGGTTTCCTTACTTGAGAGAGGGGTTGACATTCATTTCTGGTCGCCTGAGCAGAGGCAATTTTGATGCATGCGCACACCTGCATCGTGTGGTTTTCATGAGGTCCTGGTGTCATGATGTTATGGAATTGGGGGATTGAGCTCACGAGAATGGCAGAATGAACATGGAACATCATCGGAGTTGTTGTGCACTGTGCCCTTTCGTTTTGCAATTCGTCTATTTTCCGGCTGTGGCTGCTCGCTAGCACAGTCTGCGCACCGTTCTCTCACAATTCTTTCTTTCTCCCTCCCACACCTGCGGGAGTGTTCGCCGGTATCTTGACCTTCTCTCCTACTTTCCCTTCTCCCTTCTTCAAAGCCAACGCTGCCACCACCAGTTCCATCACCATCCCTATCACGCTCCCGCATGCGATTGCCCAGACGTTCACAGATACACCGCCGACAGGCGCGCGAGGGAAGGAGAGCAGCCATTCGGCGTGGTAAGGTACCCAGCCTTGTGGGAGGTAGAACATGGGTGTTTTGGAGTAGTAGGTGTTGAGAAGGAAGTTGACGCCTTGGGTGCCGAGCCAGCGGAGTTTGGAGACGATGGACATGAAGGTGGAGCGGAAGGAGGTGAGGGAGGATGCTGTGATCCAAATAGGTTAGTATGAAACCAGAAAATAGATACATGCAATGGAGGGATTTGTGGTGATGTGCATAGGTGAAGAGTGTACGAACCTTCCTGCTCATACTTGGCTTTCGCTTTATCGTGCTGTCTGCGGATTTTGGCCCATTTGGCGAATTCGTCTTGCGCGGAGGTGGCGCGCAGTTCGCGCTCGAGTTGGACGACTTCGCTCCGCAGTTTCAGGTTCTCTTTGGCGGCGCGGGATTGTGGGGTCGGGAGGAGGGTGAAGAGGTACCAGGCCAGGTCGTTGATGGCTTGGGCTCCTACTGTGCTGATGAGAGAGAGCAGGAGCTGCACGACGAAGACCACGAAAATGACGGAGGGCATAATGGCGGAGTTGCCGTCGCCGCGGCAGAGCTGGAGGAGAGAGGCGATGTCGTTGTTGGTGAAGTTTGGTCGATGAAGCTGGTGTAACGCGGCGGTGGTGCTTCACTTCAAAAGTTGGCTTGTGACGCAAGACCAGCCAGGGTCCGTGCGCTGCATGTGTTGTTCGCATGGCGGGGCACTTGCACTATTGCATTGACTTTGGCCCCTTCGCTAGGACTCCACCTCCGAGACACACGCCATCCCTTCATATCTCCCAGCGTGACCGCCCTTATCTGCTTTCGAGCGCGACCGAGAAACGCTACTTCACTTCATGGCGCCATCATAGTACCAATATTTCGGCTTCGTCTCTTTCTTCCGTACACATATTCAACCCTTCCACCACGATGCCACAACGAGACCCCGAAACAGGCTGCGTTGTGCCCGACACCGGCGAATGGCCCGCTCCTCCACAAGAAGACGTGCCCATCAAGGAAGATCGGTTATGGATTGACGGCTGCTTTGACTTCTTCCATCATGGTACTACTGCCTACTTGCCTATATGAAATTCTGCATGATATCCTATCTTCCACAAGAACCGCAACGAAAAGAACACATGGCTGATCAGCGGACTCTCTTTGATCAGGCCACGCAGGCGTCATGCTGCAATCCCGCCGCTTCGGCGATGAGCTCCTCGTGGGCCTGCACAACGATGAAGACATCCTCGCCAACAAGGGCCCCACAGTCATGTCCCTCGCCGAACGAACTGCCGCCGTGAATGCCTGCCGCTTCAGCACGAAATGTATTCCGCACGCTCCTTACGTTACTTCGATTCCCTGGATCAGTCATTACGGGTGCAAATATGTCACGCATGGCGATGACATCACTTCAGACGCGAGCGGTGAGGACTGCTATCGTTTTGTGAAGAGAGCAGGGAGAATGAAGATTGTGCCTCGGACGCCGGGTATCAGTACAACGGATCTGGTGGGGAGGATGCTGGATGGGTCGAAAGATCACTTCATTAAGAATTTGAGTGATTGTGTAGAAGGAAAAGAAGGGAGGCCAGAGTGGAATGAGGCGGAAAGGAGACAGCACGGGAAAGACATGCAGAAACGCTTCATCGAATACGCTGCTGCTCCTAATGGGAGAGACCCGTTCGTTGTTGTGTACGCTTTCACGCCCGATAACAGCAGGACTGGAAGTGGGAACTTCACGAGCTTGGTAGCAGGAATACCTCCGCGGCCGGGGCAAAGACTGGTGTACGTGGACGGAGGGTTCGATCTGTTCTCCAGCGGACACATTGCATTTCTGGAGACTGTCATCAAACTGGAAGAAGGCAATGCGCAAACACGAGGCTGGTACAACGAAGCCGCTGTGCAGCAACGCATCGACCTGACAGGATCTGACTACGCACCTGCGTACGTTATTGCAGGAGTCCACGACGACGAAATTGTCAACTCTCACCGCGGAGCGAACTATCCAATCATGAACATTTTCGAACGAGGCCTGTGTGTGGTCCAATGCACATATGTCCACGGCGTTGTCTTTGGGGCTCCGTACACCCCTAGCGTGGGATTCCTGGAATCTCTGCCCTTTAGTCGCAGACCCGATTCGGTATACCATGGACCCACGGCTTTCATGCCGCCCAGCGCGAAAGAAGGCGATCCTTACCGGGATGCGAAAGCTTTGGGCATTTTTGTTGAGACACCAGCACATGAGTTCCAAGATGTCAACGCGGAGCATATCGTGCAGAGGATCTTGGGGAGAAGAGACGAGTATGAGGAGCGGCAGAGGAAGAAGGGGGTCAAGAGTGTTGGAGAAGCCGAGCAGAGGAGAAAAGAGATGGAAGAAGGAAGGGGTAGCGTTCGAGCGTGAATGACGTTAGCGTTTCGTTAAGGGTAGCTGAGCGAGGAGTTCTTCAGTGTTGTGTATCTTGCTGTGCATGTGTGATTCAACAGTGTAGTGTAATATGATACCCCACTGCAGGTGCGCGAGTAAAGAAGGGAAGAAACGAGGCTGTGAAGGACGAATGCTTCCGCTTTGCATGAGAGGGTTCGAGTTGAGATTCTGTGCTCTCAATAGCTTTCTTTATAGGTGTAGGGCAGAGAAGATTCGTCGATGGAACAGGGCCAAGTCGTACTCAAGTCCTTCCCGAACGAAATGATGGGATGTAGCCACTTGCTGAATGAGGCTCAGGCGCTCTGGGACTGAATATGCCACTCGAAATAGGCACAGCCCATCTCTAAAGATCAATACATTTTGTTCATCGTTGCCAAGCTGGCCGCTCCTGGCGTGCATAGTTTCCAGCTCCCAGAGCGCTGTTTCTTGCCGATTGTTGGCCGCCTCGCTCCTCATCTCCCTTCGGCTTGGATGGGAGTCGTGCCTTGTAGCAGGACCCCATTCTGAGAGGCAAGTAGGAGTGGCGGAAAAATATGTGAGGTGTGATTTCTCCTGACAGTGATGTAACCACTCCAGCGATGCTGTGTCTCACCCGACTAGGCTCATGGACTCTTATTGCCAGACACTTTGTCCGTGTATGAGTGAAAGCTTTTCGATGAAGTGGGAAGACCGTGAGAGGAACGCTGAAAGCCGACAACAACAACAAGACATCCTAGCCACAGCGCTTTACGCTCGGGAATGGTAGATTGATTCGGTAGCTTTGCAGTCGGATCGGGTGTTTTATGATCTGTGCTCAAGTGAATCGCAGTTGTCATATGAAGTCATAATAGGCCGAATCTTTGAAAGCAGTGAAGTGAAGCTTGTGATCTCGAGGATTTGTTTCCCTATGATAGAGTCGGCATGTGAATTATAGGACATGGGGTGAATACGTTGGTTGTTCAATAAAAGAAAAGGGGTCCATTCCTTGTAACGAGAAAACTTTGAAGCACTGCCCGACCTTTGGCAGAGATTATATCGCTGGGACGTTCCGAAGGCGCTCAGCAGAAGAGAAGAGGCAAGTTGTCCTCAAACTAGATGCTCTCTCGTTGACCAAACACTAGTCACTCGAGGTATTTCTGCATGCCGGAGTATAGTCAGTGCTCTGAGATCGGAGCTCGTTGTTCGTTTTTGGTAAGCTTCAGGCCCGGTAAAGCACGCCGTGGCGGAGGCTTGGGGGTCGACTTGTACGTCAGACATGATGGAGTTTGGCCAGTGTCAGTTCTCCTGAGTTTTATGCTTGTAGGTAAGGTGAATGACGCAAAGTACCTGACATTGAGGTGAATTTGTAAAGAATCAGAAGGCACGTAATCTACCAGAAGGGTTTTCTTAAAGCTGTCAGATGTAAGCGGAGTGGATCCGACCTGCTCGAGGTCCTCCATATCTGTCCCAATGTCGGAATTTTGCTGCTGAGGAGACGTTTGTCTTTTGTCCAGGGCGCATTGTTCAAGGCATGTGAATTCGCCTACATTCATTTGCACGAGGGAAAGGTCTGAGGCATATTGTAAGAACTTTAAAAGGCATGCTGTTGTGGTCTTCCCTTGCTGGCCGATGAGTAGCATCTCGATGTGGCTCTCATTGCAAACAGCGGTCTCAATTCCGTTTTGATGCAACAGGCTCTCCAGAGCAAAGATTGCCTACGCAGATGGAGTCGAAGTTGTGCAGAGATGTCTGCCAGAGTGTCAGGTATTGAAGCTGACAACACGTCTCCAGTTCTTCCATTTGCCTCATCTGCTTCCGAGGTGTGTTCACTTGGTGGAAAGGAGCGACACGAGCATTGATCTAGACGCCGCTCCAGCATTTGATTTATTGCAGTCCGTCAAGAGGAGGAGGTGAACTCTGCAGCGGAGATGTGGTGGAAGGACCGCGGCACGGCGGAGTGTTTCTCCGATGACCGGCATTGCGTCAGGGTTGACGAATGGGCGCCCGCGAATATCTGACCTGCAGTTCGCCTCAATCTCGAACCACAAAAGTCGACGATACCGCCGCGGTCAGGAAGTGGGAAACATTGCTCAGCTGCTTCCTGTCAGACCGCTTCAGCTCTTTCGCGTTTCAGCCACCATCACGCTCCGCCGACTACTTTGCCTATACACGTCGCCTACAGGTCATTCCTTCCACGTAGACCCTCTTCAGCCGCGGCTACGAACGCAATTGGAATAGACCAAGCATAAGAGGGGCGGTCCCTCTTTGACTCTCGCCGAGTACACAGTACAATCACTAAACCTTTCGCACGACAAACCACCGCCATGTCCTTCTCCAACCTGGTCAACGATCTGTCTCGACGCGAACGACCCAACTCGGACAATACAATCATATCCCGCAACTCCCAGCAGGACACCCGATCCACGTATTCGCGAGCACGATCATACGCCTCTACAGCAGCTACGAGTGTCAGCATAAGTGGCGACATCTCCAGCCAGCTTCATGGAGGCTACTCACATCCATTGGCAAGAGCATGGCAAGCAGAGCGGCAGTTGACCAAGAGCATGCTCATCTACCCACTCTTCATCACGGACAACCCAGATGAGATGACCGGTATTCCGAGCCTGCCGAACCAGAAGCGCATGGGTCTGAACAGGGTCGTGCCATTCCTACAACCTCTCGTCGCAAAGGGACTGAAGAGCGTTATCCTATTCGGAGTACCTCTCGCGCCAACGGCCAAGGATGCTCTTGGCACCGCAGCAGACGATCCGCAAGGGCCTGTCATTTCTGCCATTCGCTTGATTAGAAAGGCCTTCCCGCAAATGTTCATCACTGCGGACGTATGTCTTTGCGAATACACATCTCATGGACATTGCGGTATTTTGCACGAGGACGGCTCGCTCAACAATGCTCTTTCGGTGGACCGAGTCTCAGACGTGGCTATCGCATACGCCGAAGCTGGTGCCCATTGCGTTGCGCCTTCCGATATGAACGACGGACGTATTCGAGCAATTAAGCTTAAGCTCATCGAGGCTGGCATCGCGCACCGAATAGTACTCATGTCATATTCGGCCAAATTCAGCGGCTGTCTATACGGACCTTTCAGGGATGCCGCGGGGTCATGTCCCAGCTTTGGCGACCGGAAATGCTACCAATTGCCGCCTGGTGGACGAGGACTTGCAAGGCGGGCGATTGAACGAGATATCAGCGAAGGCGCAGACATCATCATGGTGAAGCCGGCAACACAATACTTGGATATCATTTCTGATGCAAAGGAGATCGGCAAGAACATGCCAGTGGCTGCATACCATGTCAGCGGAGAGTACGCGATGATTCATGCGGCCGCAAAGGCAGGAGTATTTGATCTGAAGACGATGGCATTCGAGGCTACAGAGGGTATTCTGAGAGCGGGCGCGACGATTGTGGTCTCGTACTTTACGCCCGAATTTTTGGACTGGCTGGAGACATGAGAGAGTCCGCTACAGCGAAACAGTATGTAGAGCTCTTCCAATTCTAATCGCATTTCCGCTCTTGCCGTTTCGTGTTGGGCTTCAGATCGCGTGACGCGAGAGACGCGTTGTGAATGAAAGGGGAAGGAACGGC
>JAASLG010001628.1:0-15326 GCA_013365235.1 Cercospora sesami
GGGGATGAGGGGGGTGGGGGCTGGTGGTGAGGGGTTAGTGGATTTGATTCTTGATGTGATGTTTTGCGCTTGACGTGTTTTGTTTTGGTTTTCTGGAGTCGGGAACTCTCGAGATTGGGCGATGGCGGCTTGTTGCGTTGGCAGGGTTGGCTGGCTGGCAGGCAGGCAAGCTTGGCTCTTGCTCAGCTTTTTCTTTGCTTCGCCGAAGAAGTGCGTGGACAGTTCGTTCCTTCCTCGAATCCTGATGTTTCTGCGCCTCCACACGAAGGCGACAGACTTTCGCGAACAGCAAGAGTGAGCGTCGCTGAGGACAAGGTTTGCGCGAAGAATACTGATGCCTGTAGAGGAATTGTCGTCAGCTTGCATTGAACACATCCTCGGTATCGGATCATTGCAGGCTGACTAAGGTAAGAATGAGGCTGTGCAGACGCTCGTTCGGAAGCGGGCGGACAACCAAACACCCCCATCTTCACTATCGGTTTGGGTCCGAGACTAAACAGTTCTGTGCATGAGCGTTGCGGGTACCTGAGACTAAGCTGCTGATCCAGTGTTTCGAGAACGACTGCACCTCCTTCCTGCCTCCTGCGCAGGCTCCCTATCCCGCCTTTCGCGCTATCATGGCTCTTGGTGGTCGCGATGCGAGAGTGAGCACGAGATCAGACGTACTCGAGATGCTGTCGTTGGATGAGAGTGGAAGTTGGGGTGCTGCGTGACTGCTCACCAAAGTAGTTGTCTTCGAATTGGCCTAGAAGCAGACACAGCAGGCAGCCTCTTCCCTCCTTCCTCAGATCATAGCGCAACCACCAGCGTCTTAACAAGTTACCGAAAAATAGTCTCTGCAGTATGATGACACGGGAAAAAGAATAAACGAAGAAGAAAGTAGGTACTCATGCGACGCTCAGAATTATGTATTATACCATTCTATCTCGAACTTTTTGGTATCGCGAATTTCTCGTTCTGTCTTGGTCCCGAAGGCAATCGCCTCTCGCAATGTCGCTAAACTCCTCGCTATGTAACAGGTTCAGATCTATAGGGTATCTCGCCAAGCATTCTTATCCCAACATCCTTCCCAAATCAAAACCTTTCGAAACCCGACACAATAATTGCTGTGCCAAAAAGCGCTAATCATAAAAATCGTGAAGGGACCGGAAAAAAACCCTTGGCCTAATAAGCAGGAACAGTCTGTCCACCCGTCGCAGGCGCAAAAAACGAATAACTCGGCGGCAACTCATGTCGTGGCGTGACAGGAGGCGAAGGTCGTCGAATATCGCTGTGTCCAACGAACGCTTCGTCTGGGATCTGCATCGTTCGTTCATCGAAGAAGCCATCGACGAGTTCTTCCTCGCTGCAGGATTCCATGCCTTCGACGACGGAGCCTCGTCGGGGACTCCAGTCGCCATCGCCTTCAGTGCAGGAGATTTGGATGGGGAGTTTGAGGTCCATGGTTCCGACGAGACCTTTGTTTTGGAGGTGGAGTTCGAGTTTGAGTTGGTACATGCGGCTGATGAGGCAGGAGTGGAAGCTAGGGACGAAAGCTTTGTTGGTTGGTAGGGAGATCGGCACGTCGAGGTGAGTGACGAAGAAGCGGGTGCCTTTGTAGTCTTTGCTTGGGGCTGGGATGGAGGAGCCGGTGGAGAAGCCAGAGTCGCGGTGAGAGTCTTTCTCAGATTCGTAGGCGGTCCATTTATCAGATGTCATGCTTGCCATGCATCGTGACGAAAGGCTGATTTGTTCGCTGTGCATGCCTTGCGACGGGTCTTGGAGGGCCTTCTTCTTGTCTGGAAAGCCAGAGCGGGCGGTGCTGGCGAAGAAGGTGCAGACTTTCAATTTGGCGCCCATGTCGCCGAGCAGAGGTGGAAGAGCGTGCTTATCGGCTGGGTCGAAGCGGAGACTGACTCTGGCGCTCGACATTGCTGGTGTGCTGGAGTTGCTTCGGGCGCGCATGAGGATGGCAGGAGGCTGAATGGCTTCCATGACCAGTGTGCCGGCCTTGGCTTGTAGGACACCCTTCCTGATGACTCTCTCCCTGCGAATGCAGTACTCTTTGTCGTCGGCGTCGATGGCAAGTGGTGGCTGCTCCTCAGTTGCTGGAATGACGCGGACCCGCCTTGCCTTGTTGGCAATGTTGCTGCGAATTACCTCGTCATCTTCTCCTCTCTTGACTCTGCAGATCCTCACGTGGACGCCATAGCGAGTGCTGGCCATCTCTGGCACGAAGTCGTCAAGAGCCTTCTCATCCGCGCCATCCTCGCGATCATGGTCGCCAAAAGTTGGGGGAAGCTGAAGATGCGCCTCGCGTACGCACATCGACTTGCACTTGTGGCCGCAGACCTTGGGGAGGAGTTGCTCGGGAATGACGAAGAGGAAAGGGAATGTGTACAGAACGCCAGCCTTCAAAATCTGACCTGCTGGGTATGCATCCTGCACTGAGCGGTCCTGTAGCTTCAGGAATTGGTGGAATGCCTCTGAACGACCAGACACTGCGGCTGCCGCTGTCATACGCTCGACAAATGTCTTCGAAGTGCCGATAAACTCGATGTCAATCTCATCGAAGCTGATGTCCGTTGGCGCAAGAATCGAGACGGTGCCCTCTATGCGGTCCAAAGTAGTATATGTCGCTCGTGGGTTGTTGATTTTAATATCAATGTTGACCTTTTGGCCAAAGCCCGATAGCTTTCGCAGTGTCTCCATGTTTGCTGCATCGTCGTTGACGGTGTGGCGAATGGTAGACATATCTACCATTCTGGAGGTTGCCGGTCCGGTGTCGCCTGACCAATGACTCCCAAGCTCAGTGTTACAAAGCACGCGGTGGGCGCGGTGACAATCACTCGTATCGACCAATGAGCGCCTCGGCTTCGTGGGAAAGTGCGGGGCCTGGTGTTGTTTTTGGGGGACCGAAGGGCGTAAGGCGTGAGATGATCGCCTGTTTTGCCGCAAAGTCGTCTTGAACTGCTTCTTTGGTGGGAATGATTTTCTCTTGTGACTGGTAGCGACGGTGACGTGCTGGAGGCTGAGATGAGATGCTGATAAATGATGAACGCCTGAGGGAATGCAAATGCGAGGATCTGATGGAACGGTGCACAGAATGAGATGGGAATACTCTTATACTTACGCAGGGCGTTGACCGTAAGTTGGTGAGAAAATTTTGAGTCAACCCCGTGTCATGTCTGTTCGTCGCCATTCTCTGTGCAAGGACTCAACATAAGATGGACTTTGATACCGAATTTGGTCTGGGGAGGGTGAAGAGAGGCCCCACAAGTTCCTCTTGCGATCGTGGCGTGATTGGATGGCTGGTGCCTCGCACGCCAACACCGACGCCACAGCAGAACGACCAAGATCCTGGGGATACCACTTTCGAGCTGCTGTGTCAGCAGCTCTCTTATCGCAGACTGCGCATGATCAGCACGCTAGGTTCTCTGCTCAGCTGAGCTTGTGTCAAGCTCGCATGAAGTTTTGCGGCGCTCGAGCTGCCATCCTGCGCCTGCTTTGCTGAGCTTTTCCGCCCTCTCTGCTCGCTGTGCGCAGGCCCTTCACAAGCCCTTTTCCACACGGGCACTGGAATGGCTCTACCAGGCTGGCATTGTGCGAGCGGTCTTGCGTGTTCGCACGTCAGGCGCGAAACCGGATGCGGCAATGCAGTCCATGGAGGACGGCAGTTTTGTCACGGAATCCACACGCAACGCTGAAGTCAGAGATCCAGAGCGGCCTGGGTCGGCGCGCCAAGCAACGAGAGCCAGCAGTGATGGGCAGAATTTTCCAGCACGTGGACCTGCAAATAGCCCGCGCAGGGCCACACTCCGGTGCCTTTCATGTGCTAACGATGATGCGAGATTTCGCCCGTCGAACGTGTTCTTTCAGCCTCATTCCCGCCGTATCCTGCTGCCCTTTTCAGACACTGCACAGCGAATGCGTTCCCTCGGGAGGCTGAAAAGGGACTTTCATTAAGGTTGACGACCACGCCGAGGCCGGCCATCACGCAAGCCGTCTCGCCATCGGAGTGCTGCGCGGTCGGAATGCGAGGCCGTGGTGAGGCCATGGTGAGTCTTCGAGGTCCGCTGCCACGACGGATGCAGTATAATCGTCCTGCCGTGCGTGCTCGGATCGCGATGTTGTCGTCGGCATTTCCACCGGGTAAGAGCAGATCAGAAGCAGGAGCAGTCGTGGACTCCTGCAGTGAAGGACGTGAAAAGTTACAACGACATGCAGACAGCACAGCGCAGATTCGAGATACATATATTCGACGTGTATCTTTGTTATCTCTCACCCATCACACTGGTCTCGACATGGTTCCCTTATCGTGTATGCGCCATGTGGACCACGATAGCTGACCGCAGCGACTCAAATACTCCGAGAGTGATTGCTCCATGCACCGCTCTCAACATCACGCTTGTCTTTCACATCTCCTCAATGTCTTCCCAGGCGTTCCAGGCGTTGTAAAGTGGTACACAGGGCAAGGTACACACGACATCGCGTGCGGAGCAGGAGCACAGCAGGAGCACAAGGCGATGGTGGCTCGCGGAACTGCAGTGCACCGTCGTCGCTAGCTGCTCACCTACCAGCATAGGCTGCTCACGTCGAAACTGATCAATCGATCTGGAATATGAGCATGTACCGCGCTCAGCACTGTATCGTGCAAACATTGGCGAGAGGCATACAGTATCGCACAAGACCAGAGCCTCAGGCACCAATCCTGCCTGCTCCAGGCAATCAACCATTTCTGAGTCACGCTATACGACAATATGCAAGTCGTCGTCACAGCTTGAGCAACCAGCAATCAAGACAGTCCTCACTGCACACAAACTCGGATGCCGGCGCACCTGAAAGGGAGTCACCGCACGTGGAGGTAGGTCAAGCGTGCCACCATTGGGCGCTGCTGAGGGGGCGGCGGCGCCACGATGCACAAGGCAGCTGCCGAGCATGCAGGCAACTACTGCTCCAGCAAACATAAATGCTTTCATTGTTCTCTCTCATTTTACTTGAAAAGACCCGATTGACACCACAGCACAGCATCAGCAGATCCCAGAACATCTCGGGATCCCATCGACACGCGAGAATCTGGCGCGAACAAAGCAGTCCGCAAGGAGGCCGCGCCTGAACATGTCAGGATTTCGAGTTGGTGACCACATCTGTGGTGTGTATTTCGTTACAAACTATCGTCGAACGTACTTGTCACCCATCAGTCTGGAATCGCATACCATCGTCAGCCCGGTTTCATTCTCAACACAACTCCGACAGACGTACAAAACAACAGAAGCAGTTCCACAACTCCGATACACATTTCCACTCTATGACGGAGTCACAGTCTCTGGATACACAATCAGTTACGCGGACAAGGTCCTGACCGGTGTGGTCAAGCAGAAAGATGATGCCAAGAAGACCTATCAGGACGCAGTTGATCGCGGCGAGACTGCCGGCCTACTAGAGTCACTACCTACAGGCGTCTTTGGAGTCACACTCGGAAATGTCCCTGCGCAAACAGAACTTCTGGTTGACATCACATATTGCGGAGAGCTGAAGCATGACGCAGCTATCGATGGGCTACGCTACACACTGCCAACCTCCATCGCACCGAGATATGGCAACTATCCCGGAACAGTGCTTTCTTCGAACGTCACCGCCACGAGCATGAAGATCACGGTAGACATTGACATGGGAGAGAAGTCTGCTATACGCAAAGTGCAATCGCCCGGCCATCCCATCTCTGTGACCATGGGTGAGACTTCGCTCACCAACAGCGAGGGCGGCACAAAACCATACTCGCCAGCGCAGGCGTCGGCAACGCTGACACAGGAGTCGACCGAGCTCGGCGCCGATTTCATACTCCAGGTTGTCATTGATGACTTGAGTCGGCCTCAGGCAATCTTGGAGACGCATCCCTCAATTCCCGACCAGAGGGCCATCATGGCAACAATGGTACCTAAGTTCGTCCTCGATCCATCATATCCCGAGATTGTATTCATTGCGGATCAGTCTGGAAGTATGAGCGGGTCAAAGAATGCCTCTTTGGTCAAGGCGCTGAAGGTGTTTCTGAAGTCCATACCGATCGGTGCGCGCTTCAACATTTGTGCGTTCGGAAACAGATTCGAATTTTTGTGGGAGACATCTCAAGCGTACAACGAAGACAATGTCAATCGCGCTATGGACTTCGTCACTGGCTTCGGTGCTCAGTACGGAGGCACAGAATTGCTTGAGCCGATCAAAGCTGCTTTCAAGAGGCGCCTGAAAGACATGCCTTTCGAGATGCTTGTGCTCACAGACGGGCAGATCTGGGCCGAGGAGCAGGTCTTCGAGTACATCAACCAAGAGATTGAGAGTGGAGCCGACGCTCGCATCTTCACTCTTGGCATTGGTGAAGACGTCTCGCACACTCTGGTCGAAGGACTTGCTCGTGCAGGAAATGGCTTTGCGCAGTTCGTTACTCAAAACGAGGATACCGATCAGAAAGTTATGCGCATGCTGAAAGGCGCCCTCTACGCTCACACAAAGGACTACAAGCTGGAGGTCAACTATGAGCAAGAAGATGATGACGACTTTGAGATCATTGAAAAGGTGCAGGACTGCCTGAAGATCACAGTCGCAGAGCCAAAAGCCGCCGAGCCGCCGAAAGCCAAGTCCTTCTTCGATACCTCTGTAGATGTGGATGAGGCCTCAACACCCAGAGGTCGCTATGCCCACCTCCCTTCCGTGGATACACCGAAGCTATTGCAGGCTCCATCAAGAATCCCACCACTTTTCCCCTTCAATCGCAGCACTGTTTACATCCTTCTAGACGAGAAATCGGCACACAAAGATGTCAAGTCTGTCACTCTACGTGCGACTTCACCTAGCGGACCACTCGAGCTCGAGATACCAATTTCCGGCAAGACGCAAGGAGTCAGCATCCACCAAATGGCAGCTCGCAAAGCGATTCTGGAGCTGGAAGAAGGACGAGGCTGGCTGCATGCCGCTAAGCTCCAAAATGTCAATCAAAGCTTAGTAAAGGAGCAATATGCCAGCCGCTTTGACGAGATTGTGGAACGAGAAGCCGTCCGTCTCGGTGAGACATTCCAAGTCGCGAGCAAGTGGACCTCTTTCGTGGCAGTCCAGACAGATACTTCCGAAGAACAGCAGAATGACGGACCAGAACGACATCCACCATCACTGAAGCCCATGAGGAAACAACTAGCATCCATGGCTGCGAGAAGAGCTGCTCCTTCCCCAGCGCCATCTGGTTCTTGGGGCGGTGGCAGCGCACTCTTGCAACAGCAAGGCATGCAGATGCAAATGTCCCAGCAGCGTTCCGCTCCTGCGACTCGCAGCCGCACGCAAGCAGCTCCAATGGGAACATGTTCTACCGCTCGATTTGCTGGTGGTGGTGGAGGAGGACTGTTCGGCAGCACGAACGCATCCCAGGCGCCCTCAGGTGGACTGTTCGGTAGCACGAGCGCCTCTCAAGCTCCCTCAGGAGGACTGTTCGGCAATGCGCCACTTCCTCCGCCCCCACAAATGCCTTCCGCCCCTGCATACGGCGCTTTCGGCTCTTCCATGCCATTGGCAGACGAGGCTGAAGCAAAGGAAGAAGCAGAAGAATCTGACGAAGATATGGGTTTCGCGTTGATGGATGACGACGACAAAGTCCAAGCCGTTCCCACAAGCAACGAATCGGTTACTGCTCCGAAGAAGAAGAAGTATTCTCTGAAACCTCTCGGGGATAAACTATTGAGGAGAGATCAGAAGCGTGCCAAGACCAGTGGAGGAAGTGGATCTGCGTTGCACGATCTCATCGATTTGCAGACTTTCTCTGGGTCGTGGAAGTACAGCGATGAGTTGCTGGATCTCATTGGCATCGAGGATGGGAATAAGGTCTTGCAGACTTTCGGTACAGCCGATCGAGATATGACAACGACAGCTCTGGTGGTGGCATATTTTGAGACGGCGCTGAAGGACAAGAAGGATGTGTGGGAGATGGTTGTGCAGAAAGCGAGGGCTTGGTTGGCGGGCAATCTCGCCGGGAAAGAGAGTGTGGACGAGTTGGTGGAGAGCGCGAAGGGGTATTTGCCAGCGCAGTGAATGACACGAAGTGCCCAAACTCATGAGAGGGGTGAAAATAATCCGCGCGAGGGTCGAGGTTGTGCTGCTTTGGAATTGTAATAGGTCCGATCTGTGGTGAGCGAGATTGGATCGATCGAAACGAGCCTTTCGGCCAGAGGTCTTCAGCGAAACACGAGGAGGGACAAAGGTCCTGTATGTAATATCGTAACCAACGTCTTGCACAGACTTACCTCAATGTCTCCAAAGTATCCATCACCAGACTCATCCGAGTGCATTATGCTCCACGACTCCATGCCTCTGCCGCTCATTCCCAGCCTCATCCATCCATTTTCTTCAATCCTCCTCTGCAACCCATCTCACCTCACCCACAACCTTGTTCGCATCATGAACGACGAATCCAAATCTCTCAAGTATCACTAAACATTCCAATTCATGATCAGTAAACAAAAACACCATCAACATCAAATGTATATATACCCCCAACTCTCCGTCCCACCACCCCGGCGAATTCGTCTTTCTTGGCAAACTTCTTGGGGCCGCTGTGGACTTCTCGCTTGCAGGACTTTGTCACCGTATAGTACTACAAGACAACAGAAGTTTGCTTAGCTTCGCTTACTTCGGCGGTTTTGTCAAGCATAAGCGATGCAGGAAAGGTCTTGGCGGAGTGAGTGAGAATTTACTTGGACAGGTGATGTTTGGATTCGTGCGTGAAAGAATGTTTCTGACAGCATGCAGGCCCGGGCAAGCAATTCATCAATTGACGTCCGCTGTGCTCTGTTAAGCTGAGAGAAAGCTGGGAGAATGGTCATTGCATCACTTTTTTTTTTTGCTGCTCACTGATGAATTACTAACATGAATCTCGGCGTGGTTGATCATAGCCGGAGACTTGGCATTCACTCGCGTGCTTGATGCTGGTACGAAAGACCGACCGAGACAGCACGGATGGGGTGCAACGATGCCGAAGTAGCTGGGATGGGTAAGATTCGAGATGTCGATGGATGAGACGCATATAAGCCCAAACAGTACCCGGTCTCTTCTTCAATCATTCATCCCACCTCAACAACGCCTTTTTCTTCTCTCTTTTCAACAGCTGCTGGCAGCTCACAGCGAACCAAGTTCCGCATCAAGATGAAGTACATCGCAGAGACAGCAGCCCTGGTGGCTGCCATCTCTGCCACAGGTGCCCAGGCAGCGCCAGCACAAAACAACAAACTATTTAACAACCCAAGCTTCGGAATCTTGCCATGGGGTGGCAACCCAGCGTACTACGCAGACCCTAAGGACTTTCTAGGGCGGACTGGCTCTACGAAGCGAGATGTATCGCCACAAGGCTTCGTAGAAGCACAGGTCTGGACACCCGAGTTCCGAGCCTGGTTACGCGAGCAACGCGCCAACAAACAATCAACCAGCAGCCAGAAGCGTAGAGGAGTGCTCCCTCTTGATCCACCGGGCGTCTACGATGAGCCTGCCAATTGGCAGATTCCCAAAGGCGTCCATGCGCGGGACGCTTTCATCGACAACATGCCAAAAGTCATTCCCGATACTCGCCCCATCGAAGTTCGGTTGAAGGAGTACAAAAAGCTGTATCCCAATCTCTATCCCAGTGAAGAGAAGCGAGATGCATTCATCGACAACCAGCCGAAAGTCATCCCACATCCCGGCGGAATCGAGGCAGCGATAGAAGAAGCTCGCAGACTGTATCCCGAAATCTACCAGCGAGACGCCCAAGGCTTCGGTCTCGAAGACTTCTTGGGCCTCCCAGACACCTCCGTAAACCCCAACTTCGGCAACACAAGAACCTTCGGAAAGAGATCAGCGGAAGCATTCGTCGACAACATGCCAAAAGTCATCTCCGGACCCAATGACTGGGCCGATGCCCGCAGACTGTATCCCGAAATTTTCCAGCGCGATGCCTTCGTCGACACCATGCCAAAGGTCGTTCATGATCCGAATTTCAATCTCCAGGAGTACTTGAGAAACCGACGCGTCAGAGCGAAACCTCTCCAGCAGAGAGAGGCGAACGCGTTCTTCGACAACCAGCCCAAAGTCGTTTACGACAAGAACTTCAAGGACATTGTATACAACAACCGATCTCCATTCCAGCTCCAGCAGAGAGCTGCCGAGGCCGATCCGTTCCTTGGGGATATCATGAAGCTTGTCGGAATGGTCATCGACAAGACCACCAAGCGTGATGCTGTGGCAGACCCATTCCTTGCGGATATTGCGAAGCTCGGTGGCATGATTATGGACAAGGTTACCAAGCGTGACGCAGTGGCAGACCCTTTCTTCGCAGATATCGTCAAGCTTGGTGGTATGATCATCGACAAGACTACGAAGCGTGATGCCGCAGCCGATCCATTTCTTGGAGATATCATGAAGCTCGTCGGCATGGTCATTGACAAGACCACTTAGACGCACAAAGGTCAAGTAATTGGGTCGTATTATTTGTTGGGTCTGCTGCGCTGCAATTTATGGAGTTTTGATTGGGATATGTCTGATACCTTTGGATGCTCAGACACAGCTGGGCTGTTTTAACGATTGTCAGTGGAGTTTCTTGACGACCTGCCGCTGGAGCAAATCGAGGTCTGGTATGATTAGGCAGAAATGTTTGCAAATGCCTGATGGAATCATTTTCACGTTTCACCTGTATTCGCTTTCGTGGTATTTTCAGTGTTGAAGGATCTCGCTGTGCCACGCAAGCCGACACAATGTTTGGTCTTTGAGCAGGCATGCTGCGATTGTCCATCGAGAGGGACCAGAAGAGAAGCAGTTGCATGCCGTCAAGCCACGCACTCACCTGAAAGTCTCGTGAACAGAACATCGTGAGCTGCGTGACTCGTGTAGGCGCCCGGGACCTTTCCGGGACACGGTCGAAGGAAGAAGGATTGCATATCCGAACAGGGCCCTCACCGGTCGTATGTGCCAGCACGCCGCAGTTTTGCTTTGTTGTCCTGCGTTCGCTTGATCTGAGCTGTCGCGTGCCGCGATATGGCATAGTCCAGTGGGGTTTCGTGGTGTCTGGTTGGTGTCCACGTCATCTGATAGAGCACCCATGTCAAGAGATGTCGTTGAGCGACACTTCGCCATTGTTACCAAGCGGCTGTTAGCGCATTACCCGGTCCACCCACCTGGGGGCGCTTGTGCACTTTGCGGTGGTGTGTGCCGTACCCAGTTGCAGGTAAGCGAATGCGGCACGAACGGCGGAGGCACAGCTAAACGAAGATCGAATCTCCGTGTAACATTAGCAAGTATTATTGCATCTGAGTGATGTTCTGGGACGAAGTGTTCTCAGTTTGCACACGAATGGCGAATGGTATATCGTCAGCGTCCAGCTCAGCCTTGTCCTGAGCTGAGTGTGGTAGAGGACCTTCGCCACAACGTCTGATAGCCAGTAGATGAAGAGAGATGTTGGGTCATGCGATTCCATGGGAATTCTGGCGTTGTCGATCGCCATGTTCCACGTGTGAGCACGTTCCTACCGTTCTCCCCTCGCGCTCGGCATTGCAGCAAGCTTCCGCTATTGGTCAGCGTGATGCTGATGGCAGCAGGTTGTGGCATCCGGCATTGTCTGCCTTCGGGACGTTTTCCGAGCTCATTCCAGTGACTCTCCGAGCAATCAGACGGCACTGTCAGCCCTCACCCGAAGAGCGGAGGGTTTCTGTCCGAAGGCGAGAGTCTCCAGCAAGAGAGAAGATGAGAAGATGCAAGTGATGTCAAAAACAATCACACGCTTGCACAACTTAGCGATCGTTATCGTGATGTGATTGGGCCCAAGTCGGCATGGGCCGCAGACCTAAAAACGCCTTCGGCGGCTATTTTGTTGCTCTCTACACCCAAGCCAGAAAGGCTTGCTGCGGCGTCCCTGTGTTGGAAGACAGCAGCTGGTTCGTGGTTGGTCGACACGCACACATTGGCAGCAGAGCAGACTCCACCGTCTTGGAAGAGGCAGCAGGGCGACGCCTCCCGAAGCTGGCCCACGCTCGTGCGGGCGGCGAGCAAGCTGACCGCGTCTGTTTCGGTTGCATGCAGATGCAACTTCGTTCTCTTGCGGGCCATAGCTTCGTGGATCCTTCTGTTGGTTATTGTAACTCTTACGGCGCAGGACGTCTGGAAAGATAGGCGATCTGGGGCGCGCTGGCTGTGCCGCATAACCCCCCTTCTCTGGAAGTATACCACTGTCCTGCCGGCGCAGCAGCCTGCTCTCAATCTTATTCTTCGGCGAGCCCGGATTGCGCGCGTCGACATTCTTGTTGCAGCTGTGGTGGGACCACAAAACCGGTCATTGCCTGGGCAGCGCGCGAGGCTGTGAGCGGCGGCCTCTGAGGACTCTCGCCTGGTGTGTTCCGCGCCGCATTTTCTACGATTGCCCGCAGCATAATAATGCAGCTTCCGTAAGCTGCAGGCAGGCGGACCTTGTGCTGGATCGCGGACGTGTTATAGCTCGACTGGCTTCGGAGCGATTGACGATCTTGCGACTGTTTTGTTATGGCTTTGAAGAACCCGATAATGCCGATGGCTTCTCCAACTGGCGGCGGACTGGTGTCTGCCTTCAGTCCCTACTCGGACTCTCCCAATTCCCCTGCGCGCTTCAGCGCATTTTCTGGCGGCAATACGCATAGCAATCGGTTCGTCCAGCGTTGGGTCCCAGCCTGTACGATTCAATCGCTGACTTCCACCGTAGCTCTTCCGCCCCCACCGATTCGCTCGCACCACCGCCCAGTCCATATCCGCAGCAGATCGAGCCGTCTCCAGTAGACTCGAATGGCACAGAGGGGACAGAAATCGATGAAGATGCGCAAGAGGATGAAGACACTGATATAAGGTCGCCGGAGTCGGCGGCCAATGGCGATGCGTTTGAAGTTCACTCTCCCGATATCGATATCAACAGTCCGGCGAGTCCAAAAGTACGATCTTTGTGATGGGAAATAGTGTGCGGGCACTAATGGTGGCAGGACCCTCCGCCGAAGATTGTGACTTCCCTTCCAGCGCGACTGCGATCAGACTCGGCCGACAACGATCCGCAATCCGTCATCCATATTCCCACCGGCTTCAAAGACTTCGAAGGAGGACAGAAACAATATGCCTCGCCGACTGATGTGTCCGGATCGACTGTCCGTGTCGCCTCGCCGAGCACACCGGAAGCCGCGACCATGATTCCGACACAGAAGGTAAGCTTGGCCTGAGAGCATTGCATTGACAACACAAGCCAACATCTTCAACAAACAGCCTTCACCCGTCGCTCCTGTGAATACGGACATTCCACGATCCAACGAAAAGCCCACTCCACGCGCCCAGACAAGGCAAGAATTGGAGGACGAGTGGAAGCGCAAAAGCCGGCGGACATCGAGTCTCGAAGGTCTGCTTGAGGGCTTCGACCTGTACTTCCAGCGGTATCTGACAGTGCCTGCAGACATTCCCGAAGGACTTGCCGATGACCACGTCGCTGCAGAGGCCGATGATGAGAATCGTCCCAGCACTGCCGGACTCGTGGGAGATGGGACGATGCAAGAAGCTATGCAGCAACTCGATCAGGCCAACGACGAGATCGAGGCATTGCCCTGCGATGATGGAGGTCGATATCCTCGGCCTGTTCCATCGCCGTACGAGTTGATTCTCTCATCGCCGCGTCCATAGTAGTCCATCTCTGCGGCGCGAGCCATGTCTGACCTCATAGTAAAGTCGCTGAAAGTCTCGGAATCCTCCTCGGAGTCGTGACCGCGTCGGCCGCTCCTACGCTGACCGCCGTATCCACGACCTTGTTGCTGGTACTGGCCTGCAGCGGGAGCTCCTTGGTCGTAGTACTGATCGTTGTAGTACTCATCTTGATAGCCTTGCTGACCAGGGGCGTCGTAGTAGCCGTCCTGGCCGTAGCCATCATGGCCGCCCTGGTAGTAGCCATTGTCATCATAGTATCCGTCGTGTCCCTGACCATAGCCACCGTGCTGGTCGTAGTATGCCTGGTCATCGTGGTAGTAGCCATCTTGCGCCCCATGAGCATCATGTGGGTGTTGGGCGCCGTAGCCATCATCGTAGCCGCCCTGCTGTTGAGGGTGCGCCATGATGGGCGGAGAATGCGGAATTAGATATTACTGGCCAGCAGCGTCAGTACGGAAGGGCGTTGGAGGTGCGAGATGGCAGAGGAGGAGGGCAGCGGAGCGCAAGCAACGTTTGTGCTTGCCACGCCAGGGGTGGTGAGACATGAAACAGCGCTGCGCAGGCCGGGCGTGTTTATAGAGGGTGGCGAGACGTACCGTTCAAACGTGCAGCATGGGAGATGCAGTGCGAGAGAGCCGGACAGCGGAGTCGGTGCTGCTGTCCCCGCGGACGGTGGAGGCGTGATGGTCGAGCGAGCGGGTGTGGTGTTGTTGGCGCTGCTGCTGCCGCAGAGCAAGCGAACGTTGGCGGGTTCCAGGCGAAAGGACCCCGGGCAGGGCAGGAGCAGTGAGAGCAGGTCCCGCCGATGCTAAAACAAACTGATGGTAACAAACACAGCCAGGCGCTGTAGCGGTCGGTGTTGTGAGAGAGTGCGGAGGGAAGGTGGTGCTGTTGCTGTGTGAACGAACGCGCGTTGGAGGCTGCCAATGCGTCTCCTCGATTGGCTGCGCTGATTGGCGGCGGGCGGGCGTGCAACCCACAGCTTCCGATCCTCCCGTGCGAAAAACTTGCGTGTGTGGTGCGAGTTGTGTCTGCAGTGTGCTGCAGGTCAACGATGCGATGAAGGTGGTAGTGAACGAATGTCGGGCCACATGCACCTGCGCGCAGATGCCGTCGTCAGGTGGTGCTGGACTCGCAATACGAGGCGGAGTGGAGGAAAGAGGCACAAGTTCGAGGCAGATCGTGGAAGTTACAGGCAAGACCTGACAGGGAGCTGAAAAGGGGAACCCTTCGTTCGCTCGCTTGGAAAACACGTCCTCTCACACACGAATGTCTTCGCCCGGGGATCGACCACGAATCGGCTCCGTCCTGCCCGCCACTGCTGCCGCCTCATTGCACCGCAACTCTACGGAGTCAGCGCCTGTAGCGCGGCCCACGTTGGACGCTAAGACACTACTGCCCGGCGGCGCCTTCAACGAGACGTGGTCGTTGAGAGACGTGATTTCATTCCACTCTCTTCCGCCCATAAATTGTCACAGGCTCGAAGCAGGCACTGGGACTGTGTTGCAGCTCCCATCGACGATGAAACACTGAAATCTTTGCTTCAGATGGCTAAGCGTGTCTGCAGCAACGGCATAAACTACTGCATGTCGTGCTTATCCGGTGTGGCAAACAGACCTTGCACAAGCATTGCTGATGCT